>JZKD02S0208420.1:19848-33369 GCA_000966675.3 Picea glauca
AAAAGAACCCTTCCAGTTGTGAATTACATTTTGAGTTTTGTAAGAAACCTGATATATGTCAAGAAGATGAGTGATGAAAATGTGCATACTTTGTTTCAGAAGTATTCATGCAGGATGGTTAGAGGTGCAATGATATTAATGAAAGGAGTTCGGATTGGTACCTTGTACAAGATGTTAGGGAATGTCGAATCGACTAGATGAAATAACATCATTTCTCTTGAAATCGACTCGACTAGATGAAATAACATCGTTTCTACTGAAATCGAATGGAATACAAATTGACTCAACTCGATGTTGATAGAACTAGAATCAACTTGAGCTAAGTTGGTTCAAATCGACTCGACAAGACATGATGAAATCGACCTGACCAGACTATGGCACAAGAGGATGGAATCCATTGGAGAAAAAGACTCCGAGCTATGCAAAGAAAATTTATGGTAGAAGGTTTTCCTAAATGTGGTTTACAAATCATGTATGGGAAACAAAGTCGGGAGAAGTTCCCATCTGGAGTGACAAGGGAAAATGGGATTCTAGAACTGGTGCATAATGATGTGTTTGGCCCGGTTACAGTGCCTTCACTTGGTGGATCCATGTATTATTTATCCTTCATAGATTATTTTTCCAGGAAGACACAAATATATTTCCTAAGGAATAAATCATAGGTTTTCGATAGATTAAAGGAGTTTAAAGCTCTTGTGGAAACCCAGACAAAGGAGAGGATTAAAGTGTCGAGAACTGTTAATGGTGGTGAATTCCATGGAAATGAATTTGATCAGTTCTATAAGCATTGTGACATAGCACACCATATACCCCACAAAAAAATGGAGTTGCAGAGAGAATCAACAAAATGTTGATTGATAAGGCAAGGAGCATGCTTAGTGGTGCTGGGCTCGCACAAGAATTCCGGGCAAAGATAGTTGAGACTGCAAGATATTTGGTGAATATGTCTCCTTCGTCGGCGCTATTTGACATGACTCAAAATGAGGTATGGTATGGTAATAAGCCTTCAGTGGCACATCTCAAAGTATTTGTTTGTGATGCATTTGTGCATGTTTCTAAGGATAAGAGGAGCAAGATGGACAAGAAGGCATTCAAATGTATTTTCATCGGATACAAAGAATGGATGAAAGGATATAAGCTCTGGGATCTTGCATCAAGCAAAACAATGTACAAACGAGATGTGGTCTTTATAGAAGTAGGAGGTAATTCTGAGCCTGAGGAAGTTGTTCTGACCAAGAATAATTCTGATACAGTGTGGTTTGAACTAAGGAACGAAGAAGATGATTCAGATGAGTCAATTGAATATGAGGAAGAGGTGGAACAATTGAATTTGGTGGTAAGGAGGTCAAAAAGAGAAAGAAAACCATTCAAAAGGTATAGTCTGCATGACTTTTGTTCCACATTTGTGTTAAATTCCATCGACAATGATCCAAATTTCGTCGGTGAGGCAGTCAACTTGAAAAAGGGTAAACTCTCGAAGGACGCCATGGTCAAAGAGATGGAATCCTTGTACAAGAATGAGACATGGGATTTATTCAAGTTACCTAGTGGAAGAAATCTTGTCGGTAGAAAGTGAGTGTTCAAGAAGAAGATGAATGTTGTAGGACAAGTCAAAAAATTCAAAGCTTGACTGGTAGCGAAAGGATATTCCCATGTCAAGGGAGTCGACTTCGGTGATATTTTTTCCCCTGTTTAAAAACTAACTTCCATTAGAGTACTAATGTCACTAGCTACAACATTCAATCTGGAGATAGAAAAAATGGATGTGAGGACAATGTTCCTCATGGGGACCTGTAAGAATAAATCTACATGAAACAACCTAAAGGATTTGTAGTAAATGGAAAGCAAGAGTTGGTGTGCAAACTCAAAATATCCCTTTATGGTCTAAAGAAATCTCCAAGGATGTGGTACCAGAAGTTTGACACATACATCCTTAGTTATGGATTTTTGATAAGTAAAGTTGATCACTGCATATATTCCAAGGAATAAGATGGGTGTTTCATATATGTAGCTTTTTATGTCGATGACATGTTGTTGATTGGAAATGACATGGAAGAAATAAAGGAGGTGAAGAAGCGTCTATCCTCCAAGTTCGACATGAAGGATCTCGATGCAACTAACTTCATTATGGGAATGGATATTAAGAGAGACCGAGCCACTATAAATATATGGTTGAATTAGATGAAGTATATTGAAACAATTCTGAAACAATTCAACATGTAGGATTGCAAACTTGTGAAGGTGCCAATTCTTGTGGGAGCAAGGCTAACTGTTGAACAATGTCCAAAGACACAAGAAGAAATAGAGGAAATGGCACATGTTCCCTATGAAAGTGTGGTTGGTATTCTAATGTATGTGATGGTCTGCCATCGACCAGACATTTCCCATGCAGTGGGAGTGTTGAGCAGGTACATGTTGACACCTGGAAAGGAGCATTGGAAAAATGTCAAGAGAGTATTCATGTATTTGTGTGGCACGAAGGACATAATCAAAGAGCAGTTAAAAAAATACATATGCTATGTGCTATGTGAAGAGAGGCAATGGACATTGCTACCCAGGGACTGTGAATGAAAGTTCAGGAATCTCCTGTTTCAGCAAAGAAGACAACAAGTGGAAGAATGTTGGGTTGTTATATTCTTTGTAGTGAAAGCTTAGTTGAGGTGAATCGACTCATGGTCAAAGTCAAGGTGGATTGAAAATAATTTGAAGTTGAGGTGGATTGACAACAGGTCAAAGTCAAGGTGGGTCGATAGCAAGTCGAAGGTCGAGGAATTCGACCAGGTAAAGTAGAAGTCGAAGATATCGATGACAAGACAACCGACAAGAGGTCGAAGTACATGCATGAGAGGACTAACTAGAAACCAAATGAAGGTCAAATGGTAGATGAATTGTAAACCCGACTTGGAGTCGATTGTAACAGAATCCCGAGATTTGCAAGATTTGTAGCCAATGATATGCATGGATCTGTAATTGTTTTTGGGTGACAATTTTTAGGGTTTTTCCTATTTCAAATCCTATAAAGAGGTGTATTGTAAGGCCGTAAAGGCTGTTGTTGTAAGGTAATCATAGAATGCACTTTTTCAGGTTAATGTGTGTGTAAGTGTAGGTTGATGTTCATGCATATGTAAGTCAAATTGGCTACAAGGTTGTTCTTTCCTATGCAAGGGGGTGTGATGTCGATTGCGTCTTAGGTGTGGACAAGGGTTAGACATGTTACATTTTATTATGATTGAATGAGACAATAAGGGAGAATAATTCTGAAAGGAATGTTGGTTTTCCCGGTTAAGGTTTTCCGGGGTAAAATCTCAGTGTATTGTATGATTGCTTGTGTCATTTGCGTTCTTGATTAAATTATTCTTCTCTTTTGCTAGGATTAGATGTGGAAGTTGTTGGACCTAGTATTATGGGGTTGGAATTGATTACAAAGAGGACCAATACGGTCAATGTTGGGCATGGATTTGGTATTGGAATTGATACAAAAAGGATCAAGTAGATATCAAGAAGTCTGGTATAAACATCTTACCAAGAAGTTGAAAAAGTTGAAGTCAAAGAAAAAGGTCGAAGTTAAAAAATTCGAAGGTTGAAGTCAAAGAAATCGAAGGTCGAAGAAGTCGAAGGTCAAATTTGGACAGGTAGAAGAAGTCGAAATTGAAGCAAGTCAGGATGATCTAAAATCGAATTACTCAAGTCGGGTTTTCTCTAAGTCGAGTCGGTCCGAGTATAAGTAAAGTAAATTACTCCGAAGGTCGACGTCGAAAGAAAATTAATTCGGGAAATACAATTCAGCCAAATAATGTTGGGACGACCAAAGTCAAATTACTCAATTCGAATTTTATTCTCATTGAGTCGACCAAAAAGATGTGTGTCAGTCGAATGAGGAAGCAAATACGAAAAAAGGGTGAGACCAAGTTAAATCTTTAATGATTAGCAACTGAGAGGGAACTGATTTTAATGTCCACCATCAAGTAAAATGTTTACACTTTGAGTTTAAATAGTCACCAAAAAAGGATATATATGGAGTTTGATTTAGACATTCACGAAAAAATAAAATGTAATGAATTCAATCTGGCATCCAACAATGAAAGGAAAATCTGGGCAAGTTTCCTTCAAAGAAATACCCATACCTATCACCTCACACATTTTCTAGGAAACCTCTCACTTGTTAGCTAATTGGGGATGTTCTGCACAAAACCCATGTCGTAGAATTTTAAAATTCGTTTGCATCACTCCAGAATCGTTATATGAAAATCACTGTCTAATTTGGTGTACGAAAATCAGTTTATGAAAGTTATCATTTGTGTTAATTAAATGAAGGGGTGCAATGTTTCATTATCAAGAGACACATTTGTTCAAATCACACCCTTTATAATTCCATATAATTGAAAATATATGAAGGAAAGTGTTGGTTGTGGAGCCTGATTATCTTCTTGTTTCATAGGTATTTATTTTCAGTCATGTTTATACCCCATGGAGACTATACACCCTTCCACACAGGGGAAGGGGGGGGGGTTTCCCCCCAATGGGGTCTTGGGGAAAGTGGGCCCCTGACGGGGGTTCGGGGGACAACATTCCTCGAAGGAAAAATTGCCTTGTAAATGCATATTGTAATTTCATAGTAAATCTGCACTGTTCATTATAAGGTCGCAGATCTGACGGTAGAAGTTATGTTAGGATTTTTTTCCCTAGAAGGAAACCCTTTTTTATGAGGGAAATGTATTGAGGCTATGAATCAGTGAGAATATTGTATTCTGAGAGAGGATATTGTGAGACAAAGAAGAGGAAGTTACAACGGGTGTGTTGTAGGTTGTATCCCTTCATTTGCTGGACAATAAAAATGAAGGATCTAGCAACTTCTCTTGTGGACGTAGCCCACACTGTGTGAATCACATATATCTATGTCTCTATTGTATTGTGTATATTCTGTGTTTTAATTTTGCATTTGTATTATTTTATTACTCTGTGATCCTGTTTTTCTAACAACTGGTATCATAGAGAAAGGTAACTCTCAGGAAAAGAGGGTTCTTGGTTATGCTAAGAGTTGGTGGACATAGCCCCAAGGTGGGGGTGAACCATGTAAAAACTGTGTTATGCTACTTTGTGCTTTGTCTTGATGTGTTCACATATTATTTGCTAAGTGCTTTGATGTGTTTAGATAGATCTACTTATGCTTTGTGATTATTATATGTGAGAATTTTATATCTGATATATATAGCCATGCTTAGTGCTTGATATTCTCGATATGATCTATTTACCTATGCTAAATGCTTAAATACATTAGATTAGTGTGAATGTTGTGAAGCTCTATTTTATTAGCAAAGTGGGTATTGATTGCATATTGAGGAATTGACGGTGCTAAGTGCTTTACTAAGTAGTACAATCACAGATCTGTGTCCCAACTAAGGTTGCAGAAACCTGATTCTTGCAACCACCCCTGCCTCTACCTCAGGTGAGACTTCATCTACTCCGCAGGTGTTGTCGAAAGGGATGGTAGTTAGGGCTTTGTTGGTGCACTGTTGTAGCATTGAACCCTGGGTCTGCCCCTATGCCAACAAATGGTTATGTTGTCGAGACCTGAAACTGTGATTGGTGGGCACTGAGAAAGAAGAAGCTTTGTGAAAATATTTTACCTGATATTGTGAAATATCTGTGCATAGATCTATACCCTAGTGCGCAGTATTCTACTCGATTTATAAAGATATGTGCTAAAGAAGGAATCCCGATCTGAAGAAAGGAGTTCAGATATAAAGGAAAGAAGCAATATATGAAAGCTTTGTGCTCTAAGAAAGGAAAAATTAATAATTTCTGATGAAAAGAGGTAAGATCTGCAAGCTCTATGCTTTGATAAAGGTAAGAATAGTGAAAAGTTTTAGATCTGGAAGCTTTGTGCTCTGTAGAAGTAAGATAAGTTGAAATTTTTGTTTCTAAAGTATGGATCTAGGTATGATTGATAAGTTTTGTCCTAGCTTGAAAACCAGGGTATTAATAGATGAAAGAAGGCTTAATATGAGTAGATCTGATAAGAATAGTGAAAGATATGTTATACCTATGCATAGAAAGAATGTTTGGACTAACAAATGGACGCAGGATCCTAGAAATATTTTTTTTCAGGATAGCTACCATGATCCTAGTGCACAATACCAGAGAAGCTAGGGACCATTTAAAAGAAAGAGAGGGTTAACCCTCTGTTATATTTGCAGAAGACCAGGACATCTTTCTAAGGAATGCCTTGGGAAAAGACCTGGTTGTCTTTGTTGTAAATATATGGACCATGAAGTGTTAGATTTCCCTAGAATGATTTCTAAGCTGGAAGAAATGAATCTAATAAAGAATACCCTAAGGAAGATCCAAAAATGGCGGAACCCCAGAAAGAATCAGAGAAAGTATTGCTGCAAATAAACGAAACCCTGAATGACCATCGACATGTCAGCCTATTAGAGATATTCAAGGAAAAAGAATGCATTGAAGTAAGAATATGAGACTTTGACATTGACTGTATTTTGTTTGAAGAAACACAGGTGAATATCATGACATAAAAAACTTGGGAAGCCATAGGGAAGCTTGCTATGATCCCTTCATTAGGAGGAATAAGACCATTCAGAGGAAAACTAATAAACCTGTGTGGGAAGGTCGCTCGCATACCTATGAATGCTAATGGAACTTCGACAAAAGAAGGTTTCGAGATTATTAAATTTATTGAAGACAATGATCCATTTACCATGTTACTAGGAAAATCTTGGATTGATAGAGATCAAGCCAGACGAAAGGAAGAAGAAGAAGTTTTGAAGCAGAAGAAACAAGAGTTAAAAGACTTCATGACTAGAAAGATCACACACTTGATTGCAGAACATGAGAACAGATCGAAGCTATTTAACACTAGCAACCCAGATGTCGAAGCTTCAAGAACATTAGAAGACCCATAGAAGACTGAAGTACCTACCTCAGAAAAAGACAGAGTATTATCCAGGACTCCTAGGAAAAAATCTCAATAACACGAAGTAACTATGTTAAAATAAGATAAGAATTAGAATGGAAAAAGAACTACCGAGATGAATCTCACTGGAAAAAAGGATAGAAAGTTAAGTAATAAGAGAGCTAAGATCAAAAAGTTGAAGAAGGTTCCAGAGGGAACTTTGTAAACAAACAATTTGTAGAATTGGAGCTTCTCCGAGATATCAGAATAGCGACACATGACACTTCGCCATGGCGAAGAAATATAGCCATTGGGGACATTATAACCATTTGATCAACTCTCTGAATGGGAAGAAAGGAAATTATGGCTCATCATCAGACCATTGGACCACACCATAATGAACCGAACAAGAGTTAATGGAGGCTCATACCAATTGCAAGAAAACCGTTGTCAAGTTCCCTATTTATCTCGTCGCGCCACACATCGAGAACACTTTTTCCAATTAAGAACTCGAGCCCGCAGACTAAGCCGAGTTTGTACAATGATCATCACACTCTTGCTCTCTATTTCAATACTGTGTCTAAGTTGTTCCCTGAACCCACAATTGTTAACCCTGAGTGCGTATGTCGGAAGAATTGAGCGTTGTAGAGAAAGCTGTTGAAGAAGTTTAGATCGACCTGATGACTAAAAGAGTCATGTTAGAGAGAGGATTATCTATAGGTGTACAAGCATCATCCACGAGAGGACTTCCAGCCTCTCCATCCACTACTCGAGCCATACCATCCTGGCCAGCCGATGAAAAGCGAACCAAGCACAGAGACGATCTCGTGAATGCTAAGTTGATTCTGAGCATTTTACCTGCCTACCTACCACCTCTGAGTGGCACAATCAATCGATACAGTGTGCCCAAATAATTTGAGTACGCTTTGGTCACTGCGTACCTCCCGAAGGGGATATGCGCAGTTCACGTGGACCAAGAAAATATTGTAGCATTGAAGTTTAGCGACTTCAACCTCGACAACAGGAAGGTCTACAACATGATCGCCCCACATAAATACCTGACTAGAACAAAGGGAAAGAATTCAAAGATAGTTCCCCAGTCATGGGTTATGAACCTCGCGCAATCCACACTACTCAATGTCATGAAGATTCCTCACTTCAGAAGGCACCAAGAAGTGAATGTATGTGTCAAGTTGTTGCTGTCTTGTTACCATGGCAGATACTTGTGGTTAAATCATTGTATCACAGTGAATCCGACATTGATAAATCAGATCACAGGGCTAAGTATGCAAGGACCCGACCCACAAGGTTTCTACCCTGGAAAAGCCATGGACCATGCTCTCGCACAAAGGATCAAGGACACTTATGGAGATGTTGATAAGGGAATGTGAGGCTACAAGGTAGCTTCTATGCAGAGCAGTGCAGTGTGCCTTGCCTATCAATTGATCACAGGAAAGTTAGTTCGCAAGAACCGACCCACTATCTTTGTAGTCGAACTCATAAGAAAGTGTGCAGAGGGCCTACAAATGAATTAGGTGAAGTACCTTGTGAACCATTTGGAACTGGACTGTAGGGAAGTGCAAAATCAGGGATATGAATTCCACTTCAGCTGGCTTCTAATCCTGAACGCTTTCATCGCATGGGAGATGCCGGAAGGTGCGACCTTCTCGGACATTGAGCCCTTTGAACCTATGGCCATGAAGTTCAATATACTATGGTATTCCAGTGACATGAACAAGCAATGGAAGTCAAATGTCGTGTTCCATACATATTACAACCAGCTGAAGACAACCATACAGTCTGAGCCTCGCATCACGCCAAATACTCTCCACAGGTTTTGGCCCTTAATGAAATTCAGTGCGAACCTCCATTTCATTTATATTACAGTGCGCGATGACAAGCAC
Organism: Picea glauca; assembly: GCA_000966675.3. Taxonomy (NCBI): domain Eukaryota; kingdom Viridiplantae; phylum Streptophyta; class Pinopsida; order Pinales; family Pinaceae; genus Picea; species Picea glauca. The sequence continues at coordinate 28,663 of JZKD02S0208420.1, forward strand.
AAGAAACAACTTCAGTCTTTCTATAAGCTAACAGAGGAGGACTTAGAAGAGATTACTAAAGACTAGTCACTAGACCTCCTCATTCCAGTAGATCCTGCGGAGATGTTCGACATTGACAGACCAGAAACAACGCATGATACACCTAGACCCAACAAGACAAAGAAAAATGAAGAAGCCCAATATGTAAGTAGTACCTCAATGAATATTGCTTCCATCTCACCTATGTAAGGAGGATATGGTGGAGAAATAGATGGCACAGAAGTTGAACAGAATAAAGGCGAGGAGGATGCCTCGAAGAAGAGGAAGGTTCCCCCCCCAAATCCTTCTTCTAGAAAGAAATAAAAAGTCTCTATGACCAAAATGCATACTACCCTCAACTCATATGACTTCAATTTCATCTTAGTATCCCTGAACGATGCTTTTCTAGAGATAGCAGAGAAGCAAGAGGCTTAGAAGGAGGAGATATACAATCGAATTAAGGTTGAACTTCAAGAGGTGCAGCAAGCACTACAGTCCAGCTGTGCAGTTTCCATTGTGCCTCTGCCATTGGAAACACCAGAACTAGGAGATGAGTTAACTCAACTACACTAAATTGCTGATACAGTCGAAGCTCGCCTTCGACGAGCACAAGAAGAAAAAATGAAATCCACCCAGGCTTTAGCACAATTACTGGGATACCTTTTAGAGCAACGCATTACTGTAGAATGAGAAAATCTTGCTCTCCAAGCGAAGTGGGATGAAGAAAGAGCACAACTACAACAAAACAAGGAACAGTTGCTCACAGAGCAACTAGAAGTAAAGGAAAGGGTCAACAAAGCACTTCTCTCTGTGACAGTCGTTGAAGTAAAGGATGAAGAGAGAGTTCCACAATAGGTGGCACAACTTGAAGAAGTAATTCAACAACTACAACAACGCATAACATATTTGGAGCTACACACATTTCCCTAGACCCCACAATATGTAAGACATCAAAGGGAAGCAACTGCCCGTAGCGCAATTGAGAGATTGAAGGCTCTTGTTGGGGAGTGCAAGAAGCTGAGTAATCATAGTGCCCAAACGTATGAGAAGCTCGCTGAGAACCCAGAGTTACAAGCACTGGAGTCACAGCTCTAGGAAGTGAAGCAGCACACAGATACACTACAGGCACAGCTGAAGGCCCTATCAACTGTAGACAGAATGAAGAGATCTCAAGAGAAACACACCACCCAATAGCAGATCCATATGATCCAGAGCAAAGTTATGGAAGTAACTCAACAACTCCAACCTATGCAAGATAAGGCATGCCAATTGTTCACAGAGGTTGAAAGCTGAGGAGAAAATCTAGAAGAGACTGTCTCTATAGCATAACAACGCCTAGAAGGGCCAGTGAATGATGCAGTGATCCAGGAGTTCACCGAGCAAGAGGCCATAGCAAAGCAACAGGTCTAATAATTTCAAGCCAAACTCGAGGTGTTTGAAGTAGAATTGATCAGACCAGAGTGACTCGGGATGAGTCACACGTGAGTGTTGGGGGCCTGGCCCTTGACCAAGTTTTGGGAGATTCTTGGTCATGTTGACCTATTTTGGGACTTCGATAGCCTGTCGAAGGAGGAGCACAAGACGAAGTGAAGATCAAGGGATATCAACCCCTTTTTGGGTCCTTTTTGGGTTTTTGGGATTATGTAATGGGAATGGGATATCGGTCCATGGGTTCACCCATGTATAGGCCTATTTTGTATATAAATAGATTCTTAGGAAATATAGAAGTAGAGTGCATATATGTGGTGTAAATGTATGCTAAGTGCAAGTCGAGTTTGTAATTTCTTTTTGCATGACTATAAGAGACTTGCAGAGCTAAGTGTAGGTCCTTGTAGTAGATTGGGGAAGGATTAGTGTTGTAACACAAGGAAGAAGGATCTATCGAGCTGCACATATATTCTTTCCTATGCAGAGTAAGGGTTTTGAGGCTCTGTGCTTGTAATCGATTGATTGAAGACAATAAAGAATAAGAGTTGGTGGATGTAGCCCCAGGGTGGGGGTGAACCACATAAACACTGTGTTATGCTTCTTTGTGCTTTGTCGTGATGTGTTCACATATTATTTGCTAAGTGCTTTGATGTATTTAGATAGATCTACTTATTCTTTGTGCTTATTATATGTGAGAATGTTAGATCTGATCTATATAGCCATTATTAGTGCTTGATCTGCTCGATCTGATCTATTTACCTATGCTAAGTGCTTAAATACATTATATTAGTGTGAATGCTGCAAAGCTCTATTTTATCAGCGAAGTGGGTATTGATTTCATATTGAGGAACTGATGGTGCTAATTTCTTTACTAAGTAGTACAATCACATATCTGTGTCCCAGCTAAGGTTGCATACACCCGAGTCTTGCAACCACCCCTGCCTCTACCTCGGGAGACGCTTCATCTGCTCTGCAGTTGTTGCCGAAAGAGACGGTAGTTAGGGATTTGTTGGTACGTTGTTGTAGTGTTGAACCCTGGGTTTTCCCCTATGCCAACAAACAACGTTGGTGGCTTTCAATATTTAGAAAGAAAATACAAAAAAGGAATTGATGGACACATTAGCTAAACTGTATGAAAAACCCTTAGCATCAAATAAGGTATTTCTAATGAAGAGATTATTTAATATGAATATGTTAGAAGGTGGGTATGTTGCAGATCATTTAAATGAATTTAATACGATTACTAATCAACTAAGTTCTGTAAAAGTGGACTTTGATGATGAGGCCAAGGCTCTTCTAATATTGTGCTTATTGCCAAAAAGTTGGAATGGTTTGGTCATGGTGTTGGGACAGGGGCACACCCAGGGTTCAACTCTACAACAACGCACCAACAAAACCCTAACTACTGGCCCTTTCGGCAACACCTGCGAAGCAGATGAAGTCTCACCCGAGGTAGAAGCAGGGGTGGTTGTAGTACTCAGATGTCTGCAACCTTAGCTGGGACACATATATGTGATTATAAGACCTTATCAAAGCACTTAGAAATTACAGTTCATCAGTATTAAACTAGTATCTTCTTCGCATACAAAACCCTGATTACAGAGCATCACAGTATTCAACCAGATCTAGTTTGTTCAAGCACTAAGCACATCCACATAGATCATATCTAGCATTCATCCATATTATTAATCATGTAGCATCAACAGATCTATCTATCATTCATCTATATCAAAGCATCTAAACAAGTAAACACATAAACACATCAATACATTGCACAAAGAAACCATAACATAATATATACGTGGTTCACCCCCACCCTGGGGATACATCCACCAACTCTTCTTCTCTTTATTATCTTCTATCAAGTGTCTTACAGGCACAAAGCATCAAAACACTACTCCACATAGGACAAGATATCTGTGCGCACTTCGTCAGATCCTCCTTCCCCAAGTAGTTCTAGGCACAAAGCCTTACACAGTCTGTGCACAAAGCACTACAGATGACTTTCACTTAGCTCTGCAAGTCTTAACCACATCTTCTTGCACATATCTAGTACTAGCACTCAGCCATCAGTCGCTACTTACATCACCTAGTCTTGTATTTATACATTACAAAATAGGCCTAAGCATGGGTAAACCCATGGGCCGACATTCCCATACCTGCTACATAGCCCAAAAACCCAAAAATCCCTAAAGAGGGGTCGAGATCCCATGATCTCCACTTCTTCTTGTGCTCTGCCTTCGACATCCTGTCGAAGTCCCAAAAATAGGTCAAACATGACCAAGGATCCTCAAAATTGGTCAAGGGCCAACAAGGCCCCAACACTCACCTGTGACTCATCCGGAGTCACTCTGATCTGGGTAATTCTACCTCAAAATCCTCGAGCTTGGCTTGAACAACTTTGAATTGTTGTTGTGCCATGGCCTCTTGCTCAACGAACTCTTGGATAACAACTTTGTTGACAGGTCCCTCTAGGCATTGTTCATCTACAGTGACGACTTGCTCTAGCTCTGCTCCTCGGCCTTCGATCTCTGTGAATAGTTGGAAAGCCTCATCTTGTATAGGTTGGAGCCTCTGAGTCACTTACATGACTGTGCTCTGAATGGTGTGGGCCCGTTGTTGAGCAGTGTGCTGCTCTTGGGATCGATTCATCCTTTCAACAACTGACAGGGGCTTCAATTGCGCCTGTATTGTTTCTTGTTGATGCTTCGCCTCTTGGAGCTATGACTCTAGTGCCTTCAGTTTTGGATTCTCAGTGAGTTGCTCATAAGTCTAGGCACTGCGATCACTTAGTTGTTTACATTCCATGGCAAGGGCCTTTATTCTCTCAACTGCGCTTCGAGCAATTGCATCTCTTTGATCTGTCACATCCTGCAGTGTGACGGGCATTGTTCACAGCTCCAAGTCTGCAATTCTTTGCTGTAGCTGCTGAATAGCTTCCGCGAGATGATCTACTTGATGCTCAATGCAGTATTCTACCTTTGTCTCTAATCCTGTCATAAAGCAGAGTGTTCTGTTGACTGATTCTTTCACTTCAAGTTGCTCTACAAGAAAAAAAAAAATTCTTGCTGAATCTATGCTTTATCCTCTTCAAACTTTGTTTGGAGAGGAACCTTCTCCTGCTTCGCAAGTCGACGTTGTTCTACGAGTACTTATTGCACTTGATTTAGGGCCTGGGTGGCTTGTTCAGTTTCTTCCTGTGCATGACAAAGGCGGGCTTCGGTTGCATCAGCTAGTCGACAGAGTTGGGTTGGCTTATCT
>JZKD02S0208420.1:34634-56526 GCA_000966675.3 Picea glauca
GGAGCGGTCCCAATGGTCTGATGGTGAGACTTCTGACCACAAATGTAGTTCTACCCATTCGGGGCGTCAGTCTAACAGTTATATTGTTTCCAACAGATATATTTCTTCGCCATGGTGAAGTTCCATGTGGCACTGTTCTGATATCCCGACGAAGTTCCACTTTTGCAAATTTTCCTTCTGCAAAGTTCCCTCTGGAATCTTTTGTAATTTTTCTATCTTTTCTCTCTTCTTACTGATATTTCTAGCCTTTTTCCCAGTGATCTTCGTCTCGTTATTCCTCTTTTCATTCTGATTCTTATCTCTTCTTGGCATAGTAACTTCGCGCTGTTGAGATTCTTTCCTAGGATTCAAGGGAAATACTTCTTCTCTATCAGGGGTAGGTGCTTCAGTCTTCTATGAGTCTTCTTGTGTTCTTTCAACTTTGACATCCAAGTTTGTGGTTCTAACTAGATTCTATATGTTCTCATGTTCTTCAATCAAGTGTGTGATCCTCCTAGTCATGAAATATTTTAATTCTTTCTTTTTCTGCTCTAAGACTTCTTCTTCTTTCCTTCTGGCCTGATCCTTTTCGATCCAAGTTTTTCCTAGTAACATAGAAAATGGGGTGTTGTTCTCAATAAATTTAACAACCTCAAAATCTTATTTTGTCAAAGTTCCATGAGCACTCATAGATATCTGGGTAAGTCTTCCACATAGGGTTATCATCTTTCCTCTAAATAATCCTATTCTTCCTAATGAAGGAATCATAGCAGGCTTTCCTAGAATTTCCCAAGTTATTTCTGTCATTATATTCACTCATGTTTCCTCATCCAGAATATAGTCAATGCCGAAGTCTCATATTCTTACTTCTCTTTGCTCTTTCTCTTTTAAGATCTCTGATAGATTAGTATCTTTTTGGTCATTCAAGGTTTCTTTCATCTGTAATAGTAAAATCTCTGATTCATTTTTGGGTTCTGCCATGGTCTCAGTTTCTTGGCCTCTCTCAGGGTCTACTTGTTCCATATTCATTCTTTCAAGTTTAGCAATCATTCTAGGGAAATCCAAAACTTCATGATCCATAGATTTACAACAAAGACAACTGGGTCTTCTACTAGGGAATTCCTTAGTAAGATGTCCCGGTCTTCTGCAACTGTAACAAAGAGTTAATTCTCTCTTTCTCTTAAATGATCCCCATCCTTTCAGGTACTGCACACTAGGATCATGGTAGCTAACATGGAAAAAATCTTTCTAGGATCCTGCATTCATTCATTAGTCCAAATATTCTTTCTATGCATAGGAATAACATATCTTTCACTATTATTATCAAATATACTCATATCAACTCTTCTTTCTTCTAGTTGTACCCTAGTTTTCAGGTTAGGAAAAAATTTATCAAACATACCTAGATCCATATTATTGAAATAAAAATTTCCACTTATCTTACTTTTGGTAGAGGACAAAGCTTCCAGATCTACAAATTTTCACTATTCTTACCTCTATCAAAGCACAAAGCATTCAGATCTTACCTCTTTCCTTCAGATCTACCTCCTTCCTTAGCACATAGCTTCGTAAGTCAAGCAACAGATCTATGCACAAAGATTTCTTTCTTTTCCTCAGTTCCTAGAAATCACAGTTTTAGGTCCCAACAATGGAACCATTTGTTGGCACATGGGAAGACCTAGGGTTCAATGCTACAACAACGCACCAAAAAAACCCTAACTACCGACCCTTTCGACAACACACGCGAAGAAAATGAAGTCTCACCTGAGGTAGAAGCAGGGGTGGTTGCAGGACTCATATGTCTGCAACCTTAGCTGGGACACATATATGTGATTATAACACATTATCAAAGCACTTAGAAATTAAATTTCATCAGTATTAAACCAGTATCTACTTCAGAGAAAAAACACTAATTACAGAGCATCGCAGTATTCAACCAGATCTAGTATGTTCAAGTACTAAGCACATCCACATAGATCACATCTAGCATTCATCCATATTATTAAGCACGTAACATCAACATATCTATCTATCATTCATCTATATCAAAGAATATAAACAAGAAAACACATAAACACATCAATACATTGCACAAAGCAACCATAACACAAGATATACGTGGTTCACCCCCACCTCGGGGCTACGTCCACCAACTCTTCTTCTCTTTATTATCTTCTGTCAACCATTTTATAGGCACAAAGCATCATAACACTACTTCACATAGGATAGGAGATCTACGTTCCCTTCACCAGATCCTCCTTCCCCAAGTAGTTCTAGGCACAGATCCTTACACAGTTTGCGCACAAAGCACTACAGGTGACTTGCACTTAGATCTGCAAGTCGTAATCACGTCTTCTTGCACATATAGCCAGTACTAGCACTCAACCATCGGTCGCTACTTACATCACCTAGTCTCCTATTTATACATTACAAAATAGGCCTAATCATGGATGAACCCATGGGCCAACATTCCCATACCTGTTACATATCCCAAAAACCTAAAAATCCATAAAGAGGGGTCGAGATCCCACGATCTCCACTTCATCTTGCACTACGCCTTCGACAGCCTGTCGAAGTCCCAAAAATAGGTCAAACATGACCAAGGATCCTCCAACCTGGTCAAGGGACAACACATGGCTATAAGTAACTCTATATCTGGTTCAAACACTTTAAAATTTGATGATGTTGTTGGTGTTATCCTTAGCGAGGAAATGCAACGGAAAAGCAGGAGAAAAATCAAGAAGAAAATGTAATAGGTGATGTGTTACAAGATGCTTTGTTTCTTTCTATAGATATTGTTTCCGAGTCTTGGGTAGTAGATTCAAGGGATTCATTTCATGCCACATCCCATAGGAAACATTTTCTAGATTATGTTCAAGGTGATTTTGGATAGGTTCATTTGGGTGATGATGCACCATGAAAAATTGTTGGAACGAGAAAGGTAAAAATAAAGCAAAGGAACAGGAACCAATGGTTGTTGAATGAGGTAAGACATGTTCCAGATCTAAGGAAAATATGATTTCAACAGGGCAACTGGAAAGTGAAGGTTGTATATCCATATTTACAGATAAGGTGTGGAAGGTCACCAAAGGATCACTGGTGATAACAAAAGGAGAGAAGGTAGGTACATTGTGTTTATGTATTGGTAATACTGACTCTTCTATGTCTTTAGCTTCTACATGAGTGGATACAACACTGTGGTATCATAGTCTTGGAAACATGAGTGAGAAGGGGATGCAAATAATTCACAAATTAAATTTGTTGCCAGATCTTAAACAAATTGATTTGGATTTCTATGAGCATTGTGTGTATGGAAAGCATAAGAGAGTCAAATTTCTCAAAGTCTGAAAATAAAAGAAGAGTGAAAGGTTAGAGCTTGTGCATACAAATGTATGCGTACCAAATTAGGTATCATATCTTGGTGGCTCTCTTTATTATTTTACTTTTATTGATGATGCAACTAGAAAAACTTGGGTTTATTGCATTCGACAAAAATCTGATGTTTTTGATACTTTGAAGAAATAGAAATCTTTGGTTGAGAATGAGACAAGAAAAAGGTTGAAGCGTCTCAGATCAGACAATGGAGGTGAATATTGCAACAATGAGTTTGATGATTACTGTTCATACCATGGGATTTGTAGAGAGAAGACAGCTCCAGGAACACCGCAGGAAAATGGTGTGTCAGAAAGGATGAACATGGCAATCATGGAGCGTGCAAGGAGTATGAGATTGCATGTTGGTTTGCCCTTACAGTTATGGGAATATGTTGTAGGTACTTTTGTTTACTTAATAAAAAGAGGACCTTCAAGCTCTTTGGATGGTATAATTTGAGAGGAGACATGGATAGGTAAAAAGGTAAACTATTCTTTTTTCAAGACTTTCGGTTGTGAAGCATTTGTCCTTATTGATAAAGAAAATAGAACAAAGCTCAAGGCAAAGTCCAAGAAGTGTACCTTTATTGGATACAGTGTTAATGATCTTGGTTATCGCTTATGAGATAATGAAAACAACAAAATTATTAGGAGTAGAGATGTCATATTCAATGAGAAGGTCATGTACAAAGATCAATTGCAAGGAAAGAAACAGGAAAAAGAAAAACGAGAATACATAGTGCTTGATGAGATCACTGAAAAAGAAATTCCAAAGGTACCCGAAAATAAAAATGTACAACAACATGACAAATAGGTACCTCAATGATCCAAAAAGGATCCATAGAAGGCTAAGAACAACTCAGAACTAGCAGAGGCAACTTAGGATGCTCATAATGGCTTCAGCAGAAAGAGAAACGAAAAAAATTCAAATTTCCCAAAACTTAGTGAAAATGACATGATCGTGAAGAGAGCGTCACGAGATTTATAATGATGAAAACGGCTCATCAAACAGAGTTACGGATCGAAAGATATAACCAGTCAAAGTTCAGGTCAAACTTGGTCAAAAAGTCAAAAGGTCAAGGTGACACATGTCACCACTACAAGGGTGACACGTGACATGCCCATACATGGAGATGTGGCATGTCTGTATAGAGTGATGTGGCACAATGTTATTGGTCTACATGGTGAATTATTACATGTACATGTGGCAGGTTAAGTGTTCCATTCTCCGGTTGACACGTGGCAGAGGATAGCCAATGAGAGGGTGCCACGTGGCAACCCCCCATTGGCCTCTTAAATACAATGCATACAAAATATTGGAGTCGATGAGAGTTGAACTCCTAACCTCCTTATCCCAAAGGCCTTACAACTCCGCGCTAGCCAATATACCATTACATAATCCTTGTTTGTAATATGGCACACATTTTATTTATGTTTAATAATGTTTCATATGGGTGGAAGAAAAGGGCTAGGCCTTCGGCAGAGCGCGCCACATTTCAAACCACATGACCAAATTTCAAACTCCCTCCACATATGGCATATTCCGCCAAAACTTAACCGCCCGCCAGAATTAGCAGAGCGTGCCAAATCTAGTTGCAACCACATGCTAAAAGGGGAGTCCATGAGATTTGATCCCGGGGCCTCCGCCAACTAAGCACCTAAATATAGCTCCATTAACCACTGCACCAAACTAACTCATTATTACATAACTACCCAAAAATATTATTTAAAGGGGGCTCTGCCAGTGTACAGAAAAGAGACCATGGTGCGGATTTTGAGACTGGGCACAATTTTCGATACAATCCAGTCATTTATTGCAGAGGTAGGGCACAAAAACCGAGGTAAAGGGTGTCTCTTGGGATTGAAAGTGTCAGACTCAGATCAAGGCGTGGAGATTCATTTTTAGGTAATTCGACGCCACGAACGCAATGGTGATGTTTATTTTTTGATCTGAGCAAAGCTTATGTAGCTTAACTCAAAAATGAGGTATACTTATGTATTTTTCCCAATTCTTTTGTGGAGTTAATAAAGAGACCTACCTATTTGAGCGAAGGACCCAAAGACGTAGTACACCAGGTAAGAACTATGTTATCAATTTCTTTGTGTTCATATTGCATGATTATTTCTCTTTCTTTTGAGCTTTTCCTTCTCAGATCATGCTGGTATCAGAGCAGTTGTCTCTGACTTGAATTGTTGAGTATGAATGCTTACTAGGGCCAAGCATAAGAAGGTGTGATCAGAAAATTCGATAAGTGTAGACACAAACATATGTCCCTAGTTTCACCTCGAAACTAGAACAAAACAAGAAATAATATAAAACTTCCCCTAAGTTTTAATCATCAAGCATACTAACTAACAAGAGATAAATGACATACCTTTTAAATGTTGTTTGTCCTCTCTAGTGTCATTCAGACTCCATTTCAAGGCTTATGGGACGCTGAACCTGTAAAAAGACACAAGCCAACGAAGTGAAAGAAACAACGTATACTCAAAAAAACCTATGTATGTTTTCAAGGAGTCATATAATAAAATAAGACCAATTTTAAGGGAAATAAATATATCACTGTATTAAATATATGAAAAGGAGAATACAACCAATGCCTTGATGTTGTAAGGTCCTGTTGATGGGTCCTAGATCCCTCTATTCAACAACAGGAACCAAACCCACCACAGAGGCCCAATTAGACTCTACAACGTTTAATAGTGGAATGGTTCTCCAGATCTTGCGATCTGGCCAGTTAATCGATGAGCTTTACGTTTTCTTGCGAAGGCGTCTCCTTCAGTTTGGAATTTCTCTTTTTTGTATTTTATCTTAGGTGGGACCGATATAAGATGGAAATCCAATATAAAGAAACTAGGTAAAAAACAAGAATAAGTTTAACTACTGTAAAAGAGGCTGAGCTTGGGATAACCCACTACTCAAGCATGCATACAACAATTCCATACCACATGCCTAGTACTAATACGTTAACCATGTGAGGATCCAATTATTGACTGAGATACAAATCATCAGAAAGAAAACACATATGCGATAAATAATGGAAAGTAAAATAATTCACTTAAGTCTAATCATCCATCACATAATAACACAACGATTCATCTTCATCATTAAAGAAAAAAACTGTAAAACATTGCATCAGATAACTTAACAATAGATTTAATAGCTCTTACTCGTTACAACATCCATCCATGAGACGAGATAGGAAATAGTTCTTCTCCATGTCCAATCATACATGCATTTGATGAAAACATAAACTTGTCTCTGGTCCAGAAGGACTTCTCAATTAAAGGTAGCTCCAAAATAATTCTTAACAAAACCAGAAATGAGAGTTTCTTGCAACAACCATCGAACCTTAGCTAATAAGTCGATGCTCTTATTTATAACATAAAATTAACTAAAAATAACAGTTAAAGTGTAGATGAGTAACACAAAATTCGCCACATGGCATTCTCTTCTAACAATTTGTCTTAGGGTCATCTCAAGATATCACTTTAATCGGGTGATTCTTCTCGTATCCTACCAATTGATGAACATACCCTCACAGGTGTGGGTGCATGGAAATATGCGTTGTTCTATCGGGGCCGTGAAAATTTCTCTGATCTCTACTAAATGTGCCTGATACTTGACCAGACTAGCACTTAACTATTGCAACATAGCCTGATCTTTGATCGGGTTTTCCATAAATTGTCGGACTTGACTTGACGTTGTGTCGGTCACCTTTGCCAGTCTTTTAGCCCATGATGAATCTTTATTGGTGTGTGATTCGACTATGTCGTACAAGTCAACCAAGTCATCGAGTGTGCTAAACTCGGGGAGTCTAATATCTTTCATCACTCGATTGATCTTAATCTAGTGTTTCTCGCACTTGGCCCATTTCTCTTGAATTTCTCAGTGTCGTTCCCGAGAATGTTTTTCCCAATACTCGACTCATTTCTTTATGCGATCAAGTTTTCTTTCATTCAATACCCAAATTCCATGCTCTTATTTATCTTGGCCCTATTGGACTGCACCAATGTAGTCGACTCTCTCCACGTCTTGCTTCGCTTTTTCGTACCACTGCTCCATATCCTTGCACGTCGGGAGTGCCATGAGAGTATCTTCCTGGAGCTCAACTATCCCTTTAGTGAATAGGTGTTTCTCATCTATGAACTTTCTATAGGCCTCCTTGAATTCACTCCTTAGGTACACCACGACTTGTGTGGTGTCCTGATAGTACGTATCCAAGTGGTGCAAATGTTCTAGTTCTTCCAGGGAAATGACCAACTCTTTTTCATCTCTTTTAGCTCTGTCTATGGTGGCATTTGTGATTTCCATTCCTACACCGATGAGCTCGGACGTATTGGCATGTTCTATGTTGATAATATGTTCCTATGTAGTGATGAGGATGGAGCGATCTAATGTAATCCTCCTTTTCTTGGTGGTTCGCTGGATGATAGCCTTCCTTTTCCTGTCATAATCTATGGTGTGTATATCGGCTACTTCATCCATAGGTGAGTGTATTTCCCAGACTTTCGGTAGTATATAATTGTTCAATATTGGGTTCTTAAACTTCCTCATTGTGCTCCGAAGGCCCAACTTCTGTTTGTCTCTCATTGGGGGTTTGAGTACTGATTGAAATAGAGGCGTCGAGAATAGAATCAATACTTACTTGTTCATTGGCCATTGAAACATCGATTTCTTGCTGCGGGGCTCCTTCCTTTGGCTCACCCGACCTTGGCTCGTCCCTCAGACTGTCTGCTTGGGTTTCCTTCACATTGGGAAACTTAGTGTCTGGGAAAATCTTGGCATCCATTTATTTCTGCAAGACCTCCTGGGTTTGGACGTTGGGGATGGGAGAATATGTATTCTTAGGTCCCTTTTCTTCTTTGACATACACAAGGGTCCAAAGAGATACCTCTAGGCTCTCATCATCATCATATATCTTTATAAACTCACTCAAGGGGTTTGATGCCTTGGTCCTCTATGATGATTCAATGATCTCTGGCTGAGTCGAAACACCTATCGGTGATCCAACCAGTGGCATTGTGAATTCAGGGTCATCTAACCCAATAATTTCATCAAGGTCTATAAATTCAGGGCCGCTTGGGCTCGCTCAGCTTCCGCCTGGGTTATCTATCAGGGATCCTGTGGTTTCAACGATGTTTGGATCATATTGTAACTGATCAATCATCTGTTGTTCTTGCTCTAACATGAACAATCCCCTTTCCCACGCGTCCAGTGCCATAGGAAAACCTCTTCCTTGTATTGGGATTGCTTAGGGAATCTCTATTGTTTAGGAGGCTATCATCTCTTCCCTGGCCCTAAGGGATCCTTGATACAATTGTTCTAAGGGTTGTCACTTGTTCATATAGATGGATTTGAACCTCGTCATCCTAGGATCAACCATCATTGCCACAACTTCATCCCAATCCTGATCATTTTCTGTGAAGATATCATCTTCAAACATGTCATGGGCGTATCACAAACAAGACAATACCTGCGATGCATGCTTCATGACTAGACCCTTTGGGTCATGCTTGTGAAAACAACCAGTCTGGAATCATAATTCCAATTGTCTCAACCCTTCCTGCTTGGATTGAGAGGTGTCTTTTACCATGTAGAAACCTATATGGAATCCATAAGGTATGAATTCTCGCTTATTATCTTTTACCAGAGTAGCATTGTAACCTTGCATGATGGTCTGATAACAGATTTCTCCAACTACTAGTCGATCAGGGACATATACTGGTAACAGGTGTGGTGCTCTAGTGGCTCTAAAAACTCTGATGTAGGCATCACGCTGACCTAGGTACCAGTGGCCAATATTTGATATCATCCTTTTGGCCGCATCCGAGAGTCTTGGACACTCTTTCTTGAAAAGCATAAAATGAATGTGCACGATGAATTGATTGCAGATGAGGGAGTAGGATTTCTTTTACCTATTCTCCAATAAGACGTCGAAATATACATGAACCGGGAGTTCTGAGGCATGCCAGCTCAAGTTCATTATGGTAAATACATTTATGGTGCAGATGACGTCCAATAAATAAGAATCCATGTAGAAGGATGGGGTCTCTCCTTCTTTTGGTGTCTAATCCTGTTGAATGAAAATGCTCAGCTGCTTGGAAATGATGGCACCCTAGTTAAAACCTCTTCCATAAATGGATACCATGTAATATAGAGGCACCCATGCCTCTGAAAACCTGGAACAATATTTCTCCCCATACAACTAGAAAATGAGGGCCATTAGATAGATATATGGCCCTCTTAAGTTGGTCGTCGGGTACCATTCGAAGATCCGATTGGTGTACTTTTTATCCTCTCTCCACCATGAAGCCATCAATCGACTAGTGTCATGTTTCTCATAGAAGTTTATAACAAAATCAGTGTTCAGTCACTCCTCTGGGTCTCTGAGCTTGTAGTAACCCTGCRCCTCCACTGGAAGGAAGACCTYGACACATTCGTCGTTGTCWTCATTAATCAAACATCTTTGTGTGTTCGTGTGGTCGATAAGCCACTTCAAGAGTTCTATGCAGGGGAATACTAGAGTTCTTCTCGCTACCATGTACATMTATGATCTTTGGATATTTAGAAAAACTTCATCGTCGAGCTTTCTCATATCGGGGTCACTGTGTGGGGTATATTCGGGGAAWTTTTCCCGCTTGATCTTCTTGAAGAGTTCTCCCCAGTTTGGGAGTACTTCCTTGGTCCCTATGCYTGCTTCTATGTCTCCAAAGGCTAGAGACTGAGGCAAAAATATTCTTGGTGGATGTCTTGATGACTGTTTCAAGCCTTGGAGCGAATTCTAATTGCTTTGTTGGCCCTGGGGATGAGCCTTCTCCTACCTCTGATTCTTTCATCTTGGGAACCCTCGATGATCGCCTAGTACTTGGTTTATTTGGAGGCATTGTTCCTGCAATTGAAATCAATCCTTTAGGGCATGCGTATAGAGTAATACCGGATACAAAAAATGTATGAAGTGAAACATAAAAAATCCACAGACTGGTACATACCTGTAACGCTTGCTAAAACTTTTGTTTAATACTCACGGAATTGTGGAATTTTTTTTCTGAATTGTTCGTCTCGCTCCTCTGGATGCTTTGAACCTCTTTGTGCATGATGATATTGTTTGCGAACAACTTGAAAGAATTTAAATGGGGAAGAAACTATCATGTCATATCAACCAATTAACTCAAGTTATGAGTGAAAAATAAATGAAATTTGCCGCCGAATCTCTGCAATTCAATTCATCATGGGTTGACAACAGAGGCGCGGAGGGTGGTGCACTCTATTTGTAATTTCAAACGACTGATTTGATCCGCTAACAAAATAATAAATGATGTGATTTTTGGAATTAATTAGTTATTTAAATGCTTCGAATCTAAACATATCTTAAAGTTAAAACGTCCCATCGCATCACTTTCTTAGTGGGAAGATCGAGATCGATGATGCA
This sequence comes from Picea glauca, assembly GCA_000966675.3. Classification (NCBI taxonomy): domain Eukaryota; kingdom Viridiplantae; phylum Streptophyta; class Pinopsida; order Pinales; family Pinaceae; genus Picea; species Picea glauca. The sequence continues at coordinate 45,418 of JZKD02S0208420.1, forward strand.
CAGTGAATGTTTTCATTTGTATCCTCCTGTTAAGGAATTCCGACGCCGATTGATTTCGTCGTACGATGCTGACGTGGAAAAACTGACTCAGGGTGCGACTTGGGCCTTGGGAATCGATAACGACTCAAGGGAAATATAGATCGTATGTTTATCCAGTCTGGCAAAGACATATGGTAGATGAGGATAGGTGGTTTGATCATGTACATAAATTGGAGTCGAGGTATTTTCAACAAGAGCATGTGTTAAAATAAACCTGGGGTTTTCGATGTCGATAAGATATCGGGGGTTGGTGATCGGGAAAAAACTATTAGGTTTTCTACGGACTTACTTTCTCAAAACTCGTCGATGTCAAAATTCTTCGGGGATCAGCTATTGGCGATACCCTTTTGTAATGCTTGCCGCAAAGGAAGATTCCTTTTGCTGATGCCGATGAAGACCTATGTTCGACGACTGTGGTTTTCTCGGGTTATTTTCTTTCATCTTTTAATTCTTTCTGTTGCTGAATTTGGACGCATTGGGTGAAACATTTTTTTAGCTATTGATTCTTATTGAAAAGTTAAGCCCTTTAAGTCATGGGTTTTCATATATTCAAGCAAACTTTAAAGACTTAATGAGAGTCAATATGGTAAGAAAACACAACATTTTTCACAATGAAGACGAATCAGACAGTGCAAAAAGATCAAGTGGTACCTAAAAAGTAAAATTTGACATTGAATTTTTAGGGTGCATTGAGTGCTCAACAAATGGAGACTTATTGGGTGAAAGTGGAATCTCTGTTCCTCCTTCAGGTTCGTCTGATGCAAAATCTAGTGGAGAACTTAACTAGTTTTTAAATTAGAGCCTCTTTTTACCTTTGCATTTGAAATTCTTCGGTTGATGCTTCTAGGTCTGCCTGTGGGGTTTTCAACCTTTATTCCTCCTTCATTTCCTGTAACCCCGACTCATGTCCTTTTTACGAAAATCTAGTAAAGTATTCACTAGCATGGATCCTTTATTTACCTTTACCCACAAGCTACAGTGTTTCTCCTCTTCCAGCGAGCATCCATAGCCCCGACGGAGTCACCCCGACATCACAGACATTGCTTCGTTGCCAGCAAGCATCCATAGCCCCGACGAAGTTATCTGCATACCCTATGCTATTGTTCACTCATTTGATAAAGTCAATTTTATGAGTGACAAGTTAGGAAAAGAGTTCTCTATGTCACATTATTTGAGGTCAACCATTGTCTTGCTAAGCACAACCTTCAAAAGTACAAAAATTAAATCAGCAAAAGAAAGCAAAAAATGCATTTCGCAATTGACCTATCTAAAACCAAAATCATGAAAAAACGCACACAAAACATAATTTTTTATTTTATTTTTAGATTTAATGGAAATATTGTTTTAGGGCTTGGCCATATACTAGGAAGGCGTCAGGTTCCCCCCTCAGATTCTGTAACTGATAAGTGCCTATCCCAATCTTCTCGGTCACTTGAAAAGGTCCAAGCCATGGATTTTGAAACTTAGAATGTTTTCCTTTGGGCTTGTTTTATTTGTCCCATTTTAGGACTAAGTATCCTACTTCAAAATTCTTCTCTTTAGACTTATGCTTGTTAAACCATATTTTAACGATCCGTTGGTGGGCTATGCATTTTGATTTAGCTTTTTCCCTTTCTTCTTCCAGCATGAGCAGAGTGCCAATTCTTTGTTGTATGACTGATGACGACTGTCCTTGGAATCTTGGGAAAGTTGAAGAGATGGAATATAAAGTCTATTTGGGAGAATGGCTTCCTTCCTTTATAGCAGAAAGTATTGGGAATTTCCTATAGCTTCCTTGGGTGTGACCCTATCGGCCCATAAAGCATTGTGGAGTAGATTATGGCAATTCCTCTAGTTATCTGCAACTGTTTTCTTCAATATTCTTACTAGGTTTTTATTAGTCGATTATGCCACTCCGTTTCCTCGTGGATAGTAATTTGTAGAGTATCTAATTATGATTCCTTTGTCTAGGGAAAACTCTGATAATAAGGTGGAAGAAAAATAGTCTGCATTATCAAAAACAAGAACAAAAGGGACACCAAACCTTGTGATTAGTTGTTGTTCTATGTATTGGATTACCACCTTCTCGTTTACATGGGTTAGAGGAATGGATTCTATCCATTTTGTGAAATAATTGGTGGCAGTAAGTATGTACTTCTGTTGTCTTGAAGAACTTGGTGTAATTTCTTCTATGATATCTAACCCCCATTGCTCAAAAGGCCTAGAAACGGTTACTGGTTGGAGTGGGACCGCCACTCTCTTCTCTTTCCCAGTGTTTATTTGACAAGTTTTACAGTTTCTAGCATAGGTGTGAACGTCCTTGAACAAAGTGGGCCAATAGTAGCCAACTCTTAGTATCTTATGAGCGGTAGTATCACCTGCAAAATTTCCACCAGTGGGGCCATCATGGAGTTCCTTCAGAACTTTGTTTGCATCTTCACGTTCGAGACATATTAAAAGTACCCCATCATAATCTATCCGGAAGAGTACCGATATTATGAGGTGATATTGTGCAAATTTTAACATGAGAGCTCTCTTTTCCCTGGGGTTTAGGTCTTCTGGGAAAGTCCCATGATGCAGAAGATAAGTCAATTTCTCATACCAAGACTCTTTCCCAAGGGAAATGTATGAAGCTTCGCCACACCACAATTCCATTTCATTCTCCCATCCTAGGTCTTCATTTACTTGGTCCTGTGCCTCAACTACCAGTTTGCATAATCCTTGTCCCTTAACTAGTTTAGCAGGTTTTTTATATAGATCAAATTCTTGGACTAATTCCATCCAATTCCCTCTTCTTTCCCCCATCTCCTGTTGAGTAAACAGGGATCAGAACATGGGGTGAGGCACAATTACTTTGGTATGGTTCTTGAGGATGTAAGATCTGAAATGTTTTACTACTTTATAAACTGCATAAGCATGTTTATCTATAGCAGGGTAATTTAGTTCGCCACCCTGGAGGTTAGTGCTCATGAATGACACCAGGGAATTGTTATTTTCATCATCTTTCTGAGTCAATACTGTGGCCAATGATTGGTCGGAGGAAAAAGTATAGAGGAAGAAATATTTATTGAAATCAGAACTTCGCAACATGGGGGCTTGATATATAACAGTCTTAATATCATTGAAGGCCTTCTTTCGTTCATCATCCCACTTGAATTCGACATCTTTACGAATCATCTTTGGTAAGGGTTTGATAGTTTCGATGAAATCAGGGGTAAATTTCCTCACAAAGTTGATTTTTCCAAAGAATGATTGCATATATTTTTTGTTGTGGGGCAATGGAAGTTGAGCTATAGCCTTAATCCTTTCTAGGTCTATGTGAATGCCTACTTGGGATATAATATGACCTAATATCTTTCCTTCTTCCACACCAAAGATAGTTTTCTTAGGGTTTAAAGATATACTGTATTTCCTACACCTTTCAAAAATCTGGGTTAAGTGTTGGATGTGCTCCTCTGTGTTCTTTGAATACACAGTTACATTGTCTAGATACACTACCGCACACTTGTTGATTAGTCCTCAAAATGCTACGCCCATTTCCCTTTGGAAGTTTTCCCTTGCATTGATTAACCCAAAGGGCATGTATTTGTAAGCGAAAGTTCCCCACTTGGTTCAGAAGGTAGTTTTCAAACGATCTTCCTTTGAAACCAGAACTTGGTTGTAACCCGAGAAACCATCCAACAGAGAGAAAATATCAAAGCTAGACACTGTCTGCAAGAGTTTCTCCATTGGTGGGACTGGGTAGTTGTCTTTTTTCGAATATCTGTTGAGGTTCCTAAAATATACACATAAGTGGATTTCTCCTGACTTTTCCACACAAGAACCAAATTCGCTACCCATGCAGAGTGTCTAACTTGAAAAATGATCTTGGCATCGAGTAGTTTCTTTAACTCCTGACACATGAGAGGTTCCAGGGATGGGTGGTACTTTCGAAGCTTCTGTTGGAAGGGTTTCACTTCAGGTTTTAATGGGATAATGTGTTGAATGATACATGTATCATAAGTTTTTAGATCTCGGTAGGACCACGCAAATACATCTTGATATTTTCTGTAGAGTTTGAGATAAGCCTTTCTTTCCTCCTTAGATATTGTCTTACTGAGATTTACATTCTTGGGGTTTTTCGGGGTCCCTAGATTTATAGTTTCATGCATAGGACAAGAATTACCGGTCTTTGCATTTTTGGGTCCCTTAAATCGTTCTTTCAGGTGAAAAATATTTTCTAAATTAGCTATCCCTTTCAGGATTGTGTGAGACTTCAATTTTTCAGTTGGTTGACCTATCCAAGGATCATGGTCTGTTGATTGTTCCTGGAATACTTCATCATCAATAGCCAAGTCTTTGAAATTATATTGGTTAGTCAGAAATTTTATGATTTGTTCATCCCCTTCAAAGACCTTCCAATTAGTAATGTTGTTAAGCACCGATGGTTTTTAGACTAGTTCCATAGTGAACTGGGAGGCTTTATAATATTCTAAAGGTGACAGCCTTAAAGCAGTTGTGGCCAGGGAATCAACAAGGATATTCTTTGCTTTGGGAATTGTTGTAATGTTAAAAGCTTCAAAATGATCTATTAGCCTGCGCACTTCCTGTTGGTAATTCTTCAAGTGTGGAGAATTGCAATGTATAATATTCCTTATCTATTTGAAAATGATTTTAGAGTCTCCAAAAACCTTCTATCTTAGGATGTTTAAGTCTACGAATTTCTTTATCCCATGTACTAAAGCTTCATACTCGACAGTGTTATTTGTGCATTCGAATTCTAGTCTACAAGACAAGAAATGTTGTTTACCTTTAGGATCAATGAGAATACACCCTGCCCTTGACCCTTCTTGTGATTTATATCCATCAAAATATAGGGTCCAAAATTGTGGGCAACATGCATCGACTTCTCCTTCCCTATTACTTTCCTCTTTTTCTCTTGTTAGTTCTGTGATTTCTAATGCAGGTTCTTGGTAGAAGAGGGTTTCTTTCACCGTTGTCAATAACTTCTCCTGAAAAATCATTTTGGAGTTCTGAGTGAAAGGGACATCAGATGAAAGAGGGGAGAAGTTCCTGAAGTAGGAATCACAAGAATAATTTCCTAGCACAGGAAAATCTGTCGATGAAGGTTCGTTTAGGGTTTCTAGGTCAATGACATTATGTTTTAGATACATTTCCCTATCAATTCTGATCATATTTTTGTATCCCTTCAATGGTAGCCAAAAGTGTTCCTAGACAGTACTAAAGTATCCGTTTAACTTCTCAGACCAATCTCGGCTTAGTAGTAACCCATAAGCTTCTAGAATATCTACTGATGTCAATCACTTGCACAGACTTAGGATGTGTCACTATTCTGATCATTACTCTTTGAGTTCTCCCATGACTTTGACCTGGGTCTTGTCTAGTTGTATTACATGTTTATCTCTTTTAAGAAGAATGATATTTATTTTTTTTCAAATAGACAAGGGCATAACATTGGAAGATGCTCCTGAATCGACTAAAAAATTGTGGAGGTTCCTGTTGAAAACTTTAAACGTTAAAAGGAATGGTGGGACAAAAGGGTTTCCCTTCTTATCTTCTGAGTAGGCATTTACAATTGGTTTATCTACTAGATACATGGGAGTTAGATTTATTTCCTAATCATTGCTTGTCATAGGGTTTTCTACTGATCTCAAATCTTGTAGCAAGAAGTTGTTTTGTTGAGGGATTCTACATATATCCATAACTGATATATTAGCCTTCAACTTCTTCAAATCTTCAACTATGTTGTAATCCAGTTTGGGCGATTCTCAGGTATGGATGCTTATAGGGTTCTTACAGGAAGAAAAAGGTGATTTTAGGTGATCGGGGGATGTCTTTTCCCTTGATGTTTGGGTACTAGAAAGATATTTTGAGACAGGTGGATCCTCAGTGTGCGTTTTCACAACGGAGACCTTTGCAAGTGGTTCTTGAGACTCAAATAAGTCATCAGAAAGCATGATTAGGTCAAGATCCCATATCAACATAGCTATATATTTTTGTGGATCAATATCTTCTTGATCAACATCATTCATGACTGAACCGCTTGGTTAGTCGATCAAGGAGACTTCGTCTAGAAACTGATTGGTCATCAAATTCGTGACATGCAGCCATTGAGGGAAGTCTCTTTCAAAGTGGTTTTTCTGATGGCAAGTACAGAAAGAATCAGATGCTACATCTCCCAGATCGATATTTAAGTTATATGGGGGAGGTTCAATTTCTTTGAACGATGGGTTTCTTTTAAAGAAAGGCTTATAGGGCCTTTGGCCTTGGTTTCCTTCCCCTGTGTTTCTCTTTATGTCTATGATCATGTTTGATAATTTCCTAACCATGCGTTGTAGGTATTCTATATCTCCATTACCCTTTTTGGGAATTTGTTCTACTTGTTTCCCTGGAGGTCTAGTCAAAAGGAGTCCTCTCCTGGGAGGAGGTTGGAATTATTTTTTGACTAATGAGACCTGACCCTCCTTACATCCCTTCATTTGGAACTCTCTCATTTTGGCTTCTTCAAAATTCTTAGTTAGGGTTCATTTGGCAACCCTCTTCACAAACATTGAAATAGAAGCTGGGAGGGCATTAAGATATAGTTCGATTTGCAACTCCTAAGTTGGTTTATGTTCAGGTTGGAATTTGTTCAAGATAGTTGTGAATATTTGATTGAAATATTTAACCTTCTCCTTTGAACTCATGGTCGTGATGAATAATTCAACAATCAAAGCTCCTATAGTGGTTTCTTCGACAAATTTATCTAAACAATCCTTATGAAACTTTGTCCAACTAGTTATGGATCCTCCAATTAAATTAAAATACCATGTGGAGGCTGAGTTTTCAAAAGTGTAGGGGAATAACCTACAAACTACATTTTCATGATGGACATTCATTAGTCTGATAGCCTGTGTGAATTTCTTGATATGATCTTTAGGGAATCTAGAGGTCTCGAGATCAAACTTAGGAAGTAACTTCTTTGGATGTCGGGGAAGGTTATGGACTCGCCTTGGGATGGAAAAAGCATCTCTAGCCAACCAAGTTTGATTTTTCTGAGGTGGGTTTTCCCTTTATTCATCATGGTCATTGTTGTCTTTCATATTTCCGGATCCCGAGTTAAAATTTTCCTCTTTCGAACAATCGTTTGGTTTAGAGACGTCGTCGGCTCGCGTTTTAGGGATCAAATTAAGAGGAGGTTCGATTGCGGTGATTGCGAAATCTATTAGGTCTTCTACTATGTGCACAAAAAATTGGTTGGGGGTGTCGACCACTGGTCTGTTTATTTTTTGTCTTCGAGGAAGTATTAGAGCTTGTTGAAACATTTATTTTTTCTAAGCTTTAGACTTAAATAATTTTAATTCTCGTTAAATAAAAACAAACGCGCACTTGGATATCACCATTGATGAGGTCTTCCATTTGATACAATGATCCTAAGTTCTTGAAATTTATGGAGCCACCCACTAGTTAAAGGGTCAAATCGCTAAAAACAATCTTCAAAATATCGGGTTTTGGGGTTTCAGAGACCTAACAGTCCAACATATAACGAGTCTCAATGTCCCGACACACAAAATTGTGAAACTACGATAATTTTTAATCCATGTTAATTAAGGCAGTAAAAGCGATTAGTACTAACTAATCTCATCGTGACTTCGCGCTTCGAGGATCCTGCCTCGAGCAACCACCAAAATTCCGATATATGAAATTGCAAAACTAGCTGAAAATTAAACTAGGTTAATTAAACGATTAATAATGATTAACGATAATTTAATCATATCGCAGTTTCGCGTTTCAGGAATCATGTCTTGAATGACAACTTGAAATCCTGATACCTGAAGTCACGAAACCCTTAACTAATCACGATTAATTAAAATGTTAAACTCAATTAATATTAATTGATCAAATCGCGATCTCACGATTCGGGGATCATAACTTGAAACAAAATAAGATTGTCTGGGACTCCAAACCCGAAAATGGATTAAGTTTAAACACGATTAATTAACAGGATAAATCTTGATTTATTAACACCTTAAACAATCTTATCTCCTGTAAAGTTTCGATTGGTTTGAAAAGCAGGTAAATTAAAATGATCTCTATGATTTTCCCAGCTCACGAAATATTGACCATTAATGATATTAATAGTTGATTTAGGGAAATGATTTCAAATAAGATCCCGATTTATCACCCAAAACTTTTGAATAAAGGAATCAAACGCGTTGTCAGAAAAGGTCTACGCAGATTGATATGCCTAAGGTAAAGAATATTTTTTTTTAATTTTCTGACTTACATTCTCATTTTCATAGAGCTTGGCCAACAAGATACTTAGTCCTGTGTGTTTTCTATGACAAACAACATGTTTTCTTTTTAGAACTACTACCATGCTGCCATGAAAAGTAGCCAAACCGAATAGTGAGGGTTCAGGCCAAAGTTCAGAGGTTATCTCTGATACCTCACCTAGAAGTATAAACAAAGTTAAAACCTGGATGAACGTATTCAACATCTTGCAGTTCAAGCTGTTATACTGCCTTGATGATTCAAGTGACACTGAAAAGGAAGACTTATCTATCAAATACAAAACTATTTCTCAGGCAGAGATGCATAAGGTAGCAACAAGGTCGAGTCTTTTACCCTACAGTGACATGATTAAATGGGCACTAGATCATGTAGATATCCCAACTAGAACTATTTTCAATTCTTAGAAGGTGGTTGTTGGGTCATTTCGGTCGGAACACATACATGTGATTTATAAGCTGTCTCCAACATCAAACTTCACTTACAATACCAATTTTCTAGAGAATTTCAACAAGAAGGAGTGTGATCAATATGGGAAAAATCTTTTGGATTTGATCAAGGATTGGTGCTCACGCCCAGAAAATTTCAGAGTTGATTGTCACGAGATATACTCAATCTCATCATTGCAACCACATTTCATGTATATAACCATGATGATGTGCATACTTTATGGAAAAGAGAACACAACCCATTTATTTCTACCATGGGTACCCATTATACACATGGTGGTGGAAGGTTATTCTTTCGAATGGGCCAAGATATTGTCGGATAGTCTCGCCAGTGAAATTACAGAATAGCAGGCAAAGAAAGCCAAGGGGAAATCAACTTCATCTTTTATGTCATCTTATATTATGGATGCCATATGTTTCATGACGGATTTCCCGCTGATGGGCTAGAGATGGACTCTAGATAGTGAAAAACCAATTCATATTTATCATTCAAAACTATGGGAAGACAAGGCGAAAGATTTCTTTTATGAAATCTGTAATTGGGTAGCGGTGTCGATGCACATTGCTATTTTTGGTCACCCACATCCTATAATTTCAAATACAGTTGTGGCTAACCTGGATAAAGTGGTAGACTGGTATAGAATGGAACAATTCTCTTACATCAGAGTGTTCAGTTGTTCAGTTCCCCCATACACTTTGCCAAAAATTTTACCAGACCGGTTGGTGTGCCACGAGGTTGCACAACAAACTGTACTCAATGGGATTAGCAAAGAACTCAAAGCTATGCAGAAAAAGGTATGGCCATATTTTCCCTTACAGATTGGTGTATTTTCTTTATTGGATTTCGGCCACTCCAGAGTGGAAGCTACGACATTAGAAGAAACAAAGTTGGTTAGCATTGAATTTAAGAAGCACAACCCACAGAAGGTTGTGGGTAACCATATGGCCAATTTCAATCTTAAAGAGTATGCACATGAAGAATCCCCCGAGGACGAAGTGTTCCGAGGGGTGAGATCTTACCAAGAAGTTATGAGCTGAGTTTGAGCCCTATCACCTGATAAAATGGTTGATTTTTACAACTTCCAAAAACACCAAAGAAGTGGTCTTTCGAAAGTATTACAAGGGGAAAACCCAATGGCTCCTGCTACAAAGAAAACAGAGACCCAGAATCCAGAAGTTAGAAGCTCTAGCAAACAAGAAGACCCAGAAGACTTAGAGAAGTCTGAGATCTCAACTCAGAAAAAAGATATCCCGGAGGTAGAGGTATCTGATGACCAGGCCAAAGATCAACCAGAGACATTAACAAAGCAAGGAGAAGATAGGCCACTATCTTCACCAGATAAATCAACTACAGATGAAATTAGAAAACAGTTATCCACATAATTAGGCAACCTCATTCAGAGTTTCATGTCGTTACGGTCCGCTAGAGGAAACCACAATATAGTGGCAATACTCATAGGAGATCTCATGCCCATCTCTATTGAAGAGATACCTCCCTTTGATTTATTTTTCAGTAAGAAAAGGAAGGTTGTGGTGAAGAAAGAAATGCACCAGAAAGAGGGTGTAACGGTCAAAAAACACAGAGTATTATTGGATGGACAGAGTTTGGAAGATGAATATTTTGCTATAGAGGTAGCTGATTCTTTGGGAGATTTTGTAACAACTAACCTATTCTCAGTCGATAACCTAAAATAAAGACTGAAGTAGATAAATTAGATGATAATTCAGTTGCAAAATCAAATAAGGAATGCAGAAAAGAATGTAAGAGAATAAGTCAATAAAGGACTAGAACATGATAGAGCTAGTGATGAACAAGAAATCAAATGCTCAAGTCCAGTCTTGACAAGATGCATAATAAGATGCAAGTGAGTGAAAGACAGACTATCCAACAATATGAGTTGATAAAACAATTGCAAGACAAGGTCAGTTCCACTGAGAAAATGGCGGTGGATATAGCGTTGTTTCAAGCTCAAGCGTTGGAGGTGCTAAAGAAACTGGAAATAACTCAACAAATCCTGCTCTCTAAAGTAAAAATCATCCAAAATCATTCTCAGATGATGGATGAAGCATTAAGCAATATTGTCTTAAGAGAGAGAGAGAGACTATCGTTGCCCGAACTACCTTCCAAGAGGCGGTTATATCATCATCAAAAGAAGGAAGAGCTATGGCATCTAGGTTGTCTATTTTAGAGAAAAACAGAGGTGATATTATACTAAAGACTTGGGAGTCAAACATAGCCAAAGGTAGGAAAATGGCTAAGGAATTAAGATAATATTGCGAAGAAGTTTTTTGTTCACTTAACAAAGAATTATTAGGCTTCGATAAAGAAGATAGTTTTGGAACACTAGGTCAGATTATCATAGCCAAACAT
>JZKD02S0208420.1:76721-86848 GCA_000966675.3 Picea glauca
AGCCTCCTACCACTGCATCCCCTAATCCTAGCTTATGAATTTTTATTTTGGTAAAATTGGTAGGTTTATGGGCCTCCGTTGGGGCCACACCTCTATTTTTCCATTACCCTTAGGTCACATCTTAACCCTCTCATCATCCAACTTAGTTGTCTTTATAGTTAGGATCTTTGGTCTCTCAAATTTGATCACGTTGTGCTCCAGGATGCGAGCATGTGGTCCTTTATCCCCGTACATCCCTCCCTCTATCATATCAAAACTCCTCTTAATTTTCGCATGTGATCTATCCCAACGATCTTCTCCTAGTCATGTTTTTTTCCTTGGCTTGATCCTCTAATATGACTTCAATACTATCCCACCCCCTGTTAGCATCAACACAGTTAAGGATTGTATCAACTATTTATGGAAATGATGTCCATGTTCGGTACAAGTCTCATCATATGAGCGTCATTGTGGTTTGTTTCATGGAACTGAAGCTGGCGAATAATCATACTCAAAGGTGGAGGCCTTCCACATGTAGTCGAAGTGGTTTATAAGAAGAGAAGAGGTATGTAGGTAGTATGAAATTGGGATGCAAGCATATGGCTCTTGTTTTCCTGTTCGAAACACTTGGTATTTTCAGTCTCCCAGATAATTCCCAGGTTAATTCCATAGAGAAATCAATCGATGAGGGAAGGGGAATTGAAGCTATGGTGAATCGACGATCAAGTGTGGCACGTTGGCGATGGGAGCTTCACGATGAAGAACAAGAGTCTCTAGTGGATCTTAGGCTTAGAAATATGTCATCCCAAATGAAGACCATTATGGATCTGCTCATAGAGCAGAGGTAAGGGAAACAATAGTTGTGTGACGAGATAGATGCCATCCGCTCGAAATTCAAGGAGATGTGTTCTCAGCCAGCCTCTCCATCCCAATCAAGTTTGGTCACAACCATATCTGATGTTGCTTCTTCTACAGATCCTCCCTGACATGTATCAGATTTGAATTCACCCCCAAAGTCTCCAAAAGGGGCGCAGGATAAGCAAGATCATCCATCTAGTTACCCCTCTTATGTATTGTTTTAGCATTTTGATACTAGGTGTCTTATACAATATTTATAGTAGAAATCGTGGTAGCTTTTATTTAATACAGGGACATTTTGACAGACTGCATGTAAATATAGTAATGCTCCAACCTAATTTTTACTATGATATACATGTTTTTTTTTTTTATCAATGTAAGACTTTTCTATGTGAATTTTATCATAGACTTTTTGAATAAAAATTTCTCCCAGTTCTATTAAAAAAAATGTTGAGGGTTAGCTTAATTGGTCTAGAGCCACACATGATTTTATCATGCTTGTTTTTGATCACGAGTTTGACTCGATTCCCTCAGGGTGAGGCCTCGTAATCGAGGTCGATGGTTTACCCCGCTTACTATCCATGGAACATGGATAAATATTCAGAGGGTTTTTTGCGAATACATTTCCTTGGAAAAATGTTGATAAACATTGTATAATAACGATAATCATATTTAATAATATTAACAATTTATATAGTTATTTAATATGTGGGATGTTATTGTTATGACACATGATATTTTTAGTGATTCCATATTGTATCAATTAATGTATGTTTGTGTAGTGAATCCATATTCTATATATTAATGTATGGTTATGTGGTAAATTCTGTATAGTATAAAAATAATATTTATCTTCCATCAAATTCAATTAACAAAATGGATTCCTGAATTGATAGGAATTGGTACAATTTATCTTTTGTATTCTCATCTCAAAGTTATGAAAATAAAAAATTAGGTAATTTCACTGATTCCTTAAAAAGATTGTCAGTGTTTTATGTTAAAAAACTTTATTTTAATAAGAATGTTATTATCATTGTAAGATATCTTAGATGTTAATGTGATTATAGATTTCACCTTTAATTAGGAAATTAAGAAATATTTTAAATGATGAAAGTCAAAGGGAAATCTTACTCACTTTCAAATGAAGTTGAAGTTGTTAGTTCACGCAATTGATTTTGTCAATTCAATTGAAAAACATAAATATGTGAAAGTTCAATTAACGTGATAAGGAGGGAGTAATTGAAAAACATGATTCTGTGATTGCTACAAGGGAATGAGCATTCGTGAATATTTAGATTTGCTTCTATTCACGACGTTACGTAACGATCATTTTCTACTCATGATGTCACTTTGAATTTGATGGTCATTATTCTAGATAGAATATAGAGAACATTCACTTCAACCCTAAATGAGTATGTTGTTGACCAATCTTGTGTCTTAAAGATTCTAGGGTTTACCTTTGGTACCTTCTTCAAAATGAGGGGAAGTACTCGGGGGTTTTCTCTGAGCTTTGTAACCTGAAAAAAATCGTTATTGGTTAATAAGTTTGATGTTTTTTATCTAAGGAAAAAGCGTATCTTTTATTCTAGTAAGAACAAAAGCACACTCTACAAGTGTATATAGATTATTACAAAAAAGTGGGATTGAAGTCCTCAATATCTAATAATTTGTCACATTTAGCAAGGTAAAAACGATAGGGGTTTACAATCTCATTATCAACTAAAAACAATAGAATTATGTATACAAAAATAAGTCAATAAATTGACTTATTACATCTTCTAAGAACTAAAATTGGCATACCTATAATAAGCTTTAACACATATTATCAGATCCAGACTCATAGACTTGACTATATAGAGATTCTTCCAGAATTAATTGACCAATAGGTGTAAGTTGTTCTTCCTTGGACAATGCATTAACCAATCAATTTAACACGAGTGAAAGTAATGTCATCAAACTAGGAATTGTTTTATTTGAGTTGTTCAGCCAGTGAAAGTAGGAGATTTTTATAGATATAGGGTTGCTCATTCATCAAAGAGATAACCAACTTTACATTGCCAAAAACCTACAAGTGAGCTAAGACCTTGTACAGAGCTATCTTCATCAAAATTTTGAGAGCCATAAATTATCCAAAGTTGTTAGTGCCCCTGCTCATATTAGTTTTGAACTAGAAATAGTGGGTTTCTAAAAGAAAAAGAATACCTATTACCAACCAGACTACTTATTGTCTCAGTACCCTAACAAGCCCCATCAAAAAAGCCTCAGGGTTTTGTTTTGTCAATCAATACTTCACCTACATGTTCGTGGATCATTGTTTTCTAAGGAGACTAAAAAAGTTGACAAATAGTTGTGACTTTTGTTGAGATTTGGATGGTAGGAATTGCTCTGTCCTTAAAAACAAGTGAATTTCTAGCAATCCATAAACCCCATAACACCAAAAAGGGGACAGGTCTCATAATTTTCAGCTTTTCTACTATACCAAATATTGAAACAACTTTCTATAGTTTCAACATTCCAAAGATTAGGTTTCCCTAGCCATCCCTCCATGTCCTTTCAAACTTGTTTACCAAAAGGACACTCAATAAAGAGATGTATACATGTTTCTTCTCCCTTCCTACACATTAAATGTATACTTGGACCAACCCTCTTTTGTTTTTGCAACATATCCCAAGTGAGGACTTTATTGTGCACAACTAGCCACATAAATAGTTTTGTTTTCAGGAGAGTTTTATTCTTCCATATTTTGGACCACCACCATTTCATTTCTTGGTTTTCATCTCTCTAAAGATCAATATAATGCAGTTTTATTAAATAAGTAGCCCCTACCTTATTTTTTACTCATATCAGTTTATCCTAAGTCTCTATAAGTCTCATATGAGGTCTACATAACTCTAGTATATATGTCATACGGTTGGCTTAGGTTGATGGACAGTTGGTATGGATTTTTTGTTGTCATTGATGTCAACCATTAGAGAGTGATATTGTATATTGATGTCAACCCTTGGAGAAATTCTGGTAGCGAATTCCAGTAGCACAAAGGTTTGGATAATGGACCCAATTTTGTTTGATGTATAATGGTATGAGTTTTGATATATTTGCAGGTATGACTATTCTAGATGGATAGTACATGTCATGTCATTTCTGGTGGTATGTGGAATGTCACATAAATCCTCACGGTTTGAGAGTTATGGCCTTACGAATTTGGAGGACCCTCATATGTTGGCTTAAAGCCCCAAAAGGTCAAAGAAGTCAAAGTGCTTGCAAAGAAGAAATTATTTAAATAATAAAGTGAAGTGAAAAAGTAAAAAAGGATTATTTAAATAATCAAGTGAAGTGACAAAGTCAAAGATGATTATTTAAATAATAAAGTGAAGTGACAAAGTCAAAGAGGATTATTTAAATAATAAAGTGAAGTGAAAAAGTCAAAGAGAATTATTTAAATAATAAAGTAAAGTGACATAGGGGGTTGTAGCCTCCTTCTGGTTGTAGCCATAGAATTGGGGAGTTGGAGCTTCCCTCAGGTTGTAGCCTGAGAAACTAGGGGGTTTGAGCTTCCTTCCAATTGCAGCTGAAAAACAAAGGAAGTTTGTGCTTCCAATGAATGCAATTTTTAAAGACATATAAGAAAAAACATTCCTTGGTTTTCTCCCGCTTTGGGTTTCCACGTAAAACACGGGTGTACTATGTATGTGTGTGATTGCTCATGTGTTCATTGTTTATTTACTCTGCAACTATTGGATGATAATGCTACATTGATATAACACTTGCATTTTATGGTGAAAAATGAGTAAATTGCTCTATTACTAATTCACCCCCCCTCTCAGTAATCCAACAATATACCTTTCCCAATCATGAGTAAAATCCATAGCCAACCCCAAATCATGTGTTGTCATCCACCCTTGATGCCAAATCGTACTAGTGAGGGGATTCCCAATCTAATTCAATGTACATCTGTCAATGATATGACCCCACGAGGGGCATATATGGGGTTAAATGTATATGTAATGGGGTAAATTGACCATAAATTGGAAAATTTGAGTTTCCTCACTTTTTTTTTTCAATTGAAAAATATTATCGTGTGATCACTACCGAGAAATTAGCATTAGATGGTGTTTGATTTCATCAATTTGGAACTCTCTTCTTATTAAAAATATATAAAGGCATTCAAATGAGAAGGGATTACATAAATATTTTTTGGTTAATTTTTGAAATATGGATTTAGTTTTTAATTTTTATAAAAATATAAAATTTATTATCATATTATTGTAAATGATGATGATGATGATGATGAAGAATTGATTATCACAATTTTTTAGTCGATGATGATGATAAAAAATTGATTATCACATTTTTTTAGTTGATGATGATGACGACAATGTCGACGATGACGGTGGCAACGGTGATGACGATGAAGATGATGATGACGACGATGACGAAGATGACGACGAAAATAATGAACATCCACTGGGACCAAATTTGGTATAACAAACCTTAAGAAAGGTAAAGAATTACTCGGTTTGCTTTAGAATTCTATTTATGTGCTCGAAAAATTTTCAGAGAAGCATTCCTAAATCACCATCATATCTATGAGTTAAGAGGTTAGGAAGGTCGATATTGTAATGAATATTTTGAAATTGTGATTTAATGTGGGTGTACATGGAACATTCTAAGAGAAATTGATTTTCATCTTCATGTCACAAAGATAGCAAATTCTTTTGACCCATGATGTTTATGAATTATCCAACACCTTGTTTCACTATGGAGCTCATGAAAGCATGTTCTTGTTTTATAAATGTTGATTTTCTTCTTTACACTAGTCAAAACATATAGATACTTTAGATCTTCTAGATTAGGTTTGAACACCTCCTTAAATTATCTTTTTTTTTTATCTTCTATTTCTTTATTGCACCAAAATTTCTCCTTAAATTTATATGTAATAATATATTTAATATTATTGTTACTCTATACAGTGACCTCTTCCTTTATTCCTCAATGATTTAGTGAAGACTTGGCATCTTTATTCCAACCCCACTTCGGTTATAAGTGGTTCTGACTAGAGTTTGAATAACTCTTAGGAAGCCTCTTGTCTTCCATGTTGTTTATGTTTTTCTTGTACATTGGGTACCTAGTCACAGTCATGCTCTCAATGAGGTAAATACTCGCTTCTATGAGATGGATATAATATGGTGTATTGCCTTTAATTTTGAGATTATAAGTTATAAAACACTTTTAGATTTGCACTCTCTTTCTCCATGATTCTCTAGAGATGTTTTATCCCCAAACTTCACAACCATATAAGATAATAAGAGTGATGAGAGTCTCAAATAATACTTTTGTTTTATCCAATTTAGCCAAAGGTCTGTTGATTTACAATTGTTTTCAAGTCCATAATAAATTTTTCACCCTCCATTTATCCTTTTATCAGTTCTATTGTTCTAGCTAAGTTTATGATGAAGATCGATTTCAAGATATTTGTATGAAGTCACTTCCTCCAAGTTATTCTCCTACACAAAAATAACATCAAATATCTTTTTGGAGTTAATTATAATAACCTTCATTTCATCAATATTTTCAACTACATCTATATATGCATTAAATTTCTTATCTATTTACTTCAATGTCACAAAAGGAAATTGTTGACTAACCATATTATATAAGTGAACATGATTAAACTTTGATTTAAAAAAACAATAAAACACAACACATTTATGAGAAAATGATGGACAACTTGTTACTCAATCCTTAAAATCTATAAATTTAATGATTTGCTCCAAATAAACCTTAACTATTTCTTCTTCAAAACTATATTAAAAAAAACACTCAAATTAAATAAATAAAAATTCAAAATAAACATAAAATTTCCAATTTTGTAGAGCTAATTTCCACATTGTTGATGAATTCCATTACTCAATCTCTTTATCCCAAGTCTCTCATATTGACACTTCATTATTGAAACAAATAAAAAAAAACACACACAAATTATATTTACTTTCAAATCAACACTTAAAATTAGATTGTTTTATAATTCAAATTCTCAACAAACCTATTAAGATAAACCATTATTATTATTATTATTATAAACTTTTAACTAAATTTAATTTAATGTTAATAATTTTGTATTTCTTCTCTCCTCATGTTTTTCCAACTCCCTCTCCATCCCACCTTCACTAAAATTGAGATCTTATCCTTGTCTTGGAATACATTCAATGTTGGTAGATTTGAAGTTAGCCTTTGGGTGTTTCTTGAAGTAGATCTATAATAAGTTTTCAAAATTATTATATATAATAAATTTGTTGAACGAAAGCTCAGTGGCTATGCAAGTTGTGGTGGAGTGGCAGATAATAACTAACAAGTCGGCAGATATGAATGGGTTACCCATCGCTAGATGAGTTGGGAAATTTGTGTTTCCTCTTTTATTATTTTTCAATTGAAAAATACTATCGTGTGATCACAACTGGAATCAACATTATGCAATTTTAAATTTCATCAAGGTGCAACTATTTTCTTATTAAAGATATATAAGAATATTAAAATGAGAAAAGATTGGGTTTGTTTTTAAAAAATTTAAATTATAATAAAAAATTAAATTAATTATCTAAATGATGATGATGAGAGTAACATAATTATTGTAAATTTGATTTATTGAAATTTAAGAAAAGAAAGGAATTACTTCTAGATTACATTAGGGTGTATTTTCTTTATTTTTGATATTATAAGTTATAAAATACTTTTGGATTTTCTCTATCTTTCTCCATAATTTTCTAGAGATGTTGCAGTCCCAAACTTCACAACCATATAAGATAATAGGATTGACAAGAGTCTCAAAGAGGAGTTTCTTCTTATCCCATAGCCAAAGTTTCATTTATTTACAACTATTTTCAAATTGATAATAAGTTTTTCACCCTCCATTTATCATTTTCACAATGCTATAGTTACAATTAAGCTTGTGATGAAGATCGATTTTGAGATATTTGTATGAAATCACTCCCTCCACGTTGTCGTTGTCATACCCAAAATTAGCATAAGTGATTCTTTTTTTATTTAATTATCATGACCTTTGTTTTGTCGGTGTTAACAATCATACTTGTATTAGAGCATAAATACTTGAGAAGTTTTAGTTGCTTATTGAGATAATAGGGACTACTCATCATAAGAACAATATCATTAGCGTAAAGAAGAAGAATGATGACTATACTAGCTAGAGTCAAGCTAACACAACCTACTTCTTCCAAACAACCCTCTAACTTGTCAATGTATATGCAAAAAAGGGTAGGGGACAAGGGACAACCTTTCTTAATGATCTGTAAACTACCATGGATATTCCAATGGAACAATTTGTCACAATAGATCTTGTATTATGTTGAAATATTTTATTATGCGGGTTTATTTCCTTAAATCTCAAATTTATTAGCACTAGCTTATTGTTCAAATTTATGAAAATAACCGAAATACGAAAATGAAAGAACAAGTAAAAGAATACACCATCAACACAAATGAACACAAGATGTATCTTGGGAAACCCAATACGGGAGAAAAACTAATTATAAGGTGAGGCCTATGCTTTTATCCATTTTCTTCAATTATGAATTGCAAGTACAAAGAAAGGGGGCACTCACTATGGAGTTTCCTTTGACACTATGGCATGAATGATTTCTACAAAATATTTTTCCTCCTATGTTATGCTCTCAAATCCCACTCCCAAATGCTATGCTCAACTATGGAACAAGTACAATACTAAAGAATGGAACCCTTTCTCCTCCTAGTGACAAAGTATTTAACATAGCTTGATAGTCATTTAGGGTTAGAGTTTTTTCATGTCTCAACCCTCAATTAGTGTTAGGTTTTGGACCTTATGGAATCTTCTTGAAAGTCCACACATGGACAACCCCACATGTGTGAGTAATCGGGTCTGATGTGGCATCCACTTGATACCATGGTGGTCAATAAGGTAGGTCAACTTGTGGGAGACATAACTTCTGCATATGAGTTTTGATTGAGATGATTTTCACACCATTGGAAAGGTCGTTGTGTGTAGAATAACATCAAGGGTCTAGGAGCTTTGATCACATTTTTTTGACCTCAAAAAATGTTTTTTGATGCCTCAAAATGGCTCTGGAAGGTTTTGGACCCCAAATCTCCAAACTAGGACCTGACACTAAAATAGACCCTACGATCCAATTCCTCCAATTTTTCCACCCAAAAAGTACCAAGATAGGAGAAAAATTATATAATGATCCATTCCATATCATACTTACCCATTTCTTGAGGATTTTGGTCCCCACGATATTTTACTTAACGCGATGAAGAAATGTTTCCTATACCTTCTCCCTAGAGTGTCATTTTTCCTTCACTGGAAGTTTTCCTTTCAACCTAATCTACCAAAGGTCATGTTTCCCTTGTTTGGTAGTTCTATACTTCCTCTGCAAAACTGTATCTTTTTCCAACTTTGCCTAAGCTTTTGGTGCTAATTCCTCTATGGTAGGTAGGACCTACTCCTCAATCTCCTGATCCAACATGGAAAGCTCATGGAGTTTTATATTTTCCACATTCACTATTGAGTAAATGTGCATGTATGGGGGTAGAATGAGTATGTAGGAATTATCACCCACCTTCTCCAATACCTCAAAAGGGCCATACCCCAGAGCCTTGATCTTCTTACTAGGACCCCGTTGTCTTTCCTTGTTCAACTATAACCAAAATTTGTTGGATCATGTTGTCATTGATGCCAATGGTTTGATTGATTGATGTCATTTCTTGGTGTCAAGTGATTGATTGATGTCAAAGAATTGATTGATTGATGATTGATGTAATATAATATGTATTGTCCTTGATGAGAATGCATAGATGAAGATGGATCAATGAGTTTTCATTGATACATGATGAATATGGATCGATGTGGTTTCATTGGTATATGATGCATTGTTGGAAAAATTTATAGATGACTCGTCATTGTCTTATCATGATTGATGAGGTGCACGAATGGATGAACTCCAAAGTGGTCCCTTATGGTGAAATCCCTCACGGGAAGACGCTTTGTGGATTGAGTTATCCTAGAAGAATGGTTGGAGGACCCATGCTCTCATTATTGTCTTATCATGATTGATAAGGTGCACAAACGGATGAACTTCAAAGTGGTCCTTTTATGGTGAAAGCCCTCACGGGAAGACACTTTGCTGATTGAGTTATCCTAGAAGAATGGTTGGAGGACCCATGCTTGTATGTGGAATAACGAGATGAAGATCAAGGAAATTGTTGGTGAAACTATCCTAGATGGATAGTGCTTGTCATGC
>JZKD02S0208420.1:93171-117301 GCA_000966675.3 Picea glauca
GCTAAGTGTGATAGGTGTGTCCAACAAACTTTGTCTCTCACCTTGAATGTTTTATTAGTTTTTCCCTGATCATGTCAGGCCTTGTACCTTTCATGTGACTTCCTCAATGTCTCAGATACTTGCAAATAGATTTTCCTAATTGTTTCAATAAATTTCTCTGCTTTCAGCGCTTGTCCTATGGTGTCTTCCCTCACTCCTTGTTCTCCATAAAAGTCCAAGGGAAAAGGTGGAAAATACCCAAAGCGAGTTTCAAAAGGGGACTTACAAGTAGAAGTATGGACTACTTTGTTGTAAGAGTGTTGAATATAGATCATACTTTCATCCAGGTCTTTGGATGCTTTTGATTGTAACCCCTAAAAATTTTCAGCCATGTCCTATTGACTACTTCTATTTGTCCATATGTCTATGGATGAAATGTCGTAGATGTCTTCAATTTGGTGCCCATATTCTCCCAAATTGTAGTCCAATAGGCACTGAGAAATATGGTATCCTTGTCTGAAATGACGCTCCTTGGTATCCCAAAGTGCATCTAGACCTGTTCAAAGAATGTGTTTGTTTCCTATTGTCCTTTGATGGTCTTTCTACAAGGCATAAGAATGTACATCTAGCTGAACTTGTCAACTACCACAAACAAATAGTCATGTACCTTCTTGGTTGTTGGAAAACCACCCACAAAATCCTTGAAAATGATTTCCTAGGGTCGAGTGGGTATAGGTAAGGGATGGTATAAACCTTTCTTTCTATTATTCGGCCCGATGGTACGACAAGGTATGCATCCTCTAATATACTAAGATACATATTCTTTCATCTTGGGTCAATACACATACCTTTGTAAGTTGGTAATTTTCTTCCCAACACCAAAATCTCTTGCAACCTTGGAGGTGTGAGTCTCTCGGATAAGTTGCAATTTTCACCTTAAGGAACACACTTATCTAGCTTGTAGAGAAACCCATTTTGGATATGAAAATCATCCTTTTATCACCTTCTTCTATACAAATTTGACCCTATAGCTATTGAAACACCTGTTTAAATTCCTCATCTTCTGTGTATGCATCTTTGTATGCATCATGGGTAAAAGGATCCATGTGCATAAGAGTTCCCAAAGCTATAATCATGGATGTGGGTGACCTTGAAGGCATGTCTTCCAACTCATTAGTGTTTCCATTCTTATATTTGATGACTAGATGTGTTGCAAAAACCCCATCCACTTGTAATGTCTAGTTTGCTTAAGCTTACGTTGGGCCTACAAATACTACAACGGTTGGTGACCAGTGTAGATAATGGTTTCCTTGCCCATCAGATAGTGTTTCCACTTCTTAATTGCTTAAACCAAGGCATATATTTCATTATCATATGTAGGGCATTTCATGACTCCCTTATGAAACATCTCAAAACGATAGCATACCAGCTTACCTCCCTACATCAAGGCCATTCCCATAGCATATCCACTCATGTTTATCTCCAATTCAAAGGACTTTTACAATTTAGGAAATGTAAGGAATGGTGCTTGACTAATCTTCTATTTCAACTCATTGAAAGATTTTCGATGATTCTTTCCCCACTGGAAACTCTTACCAATGGTTGTTATGGCATGGAGTGGTGCAATTATTTTTTAGAAGGATGCTATGAACTTCAATGGGTATTGTATTTCCCCAAAAAATCTCCTAAATTCAGTGAAATTAGTAGGAATTGACCACTTACTGATGTCCTCCATCTTCGCATGATCTATCTTGAGTTCCCCTCCACCATTCATGTATCCCAACACCAATAACTATTGAGAAAACTCACATTTCTTGAGTTTAGCTAGTAGCTAAAATGATTTTTCAAAGTCTCTAACACCTACATGATATGTGAGATGTGTTGCTCCCAGGTAGAGCTATAAACCAATATGTCATCCAAATACACTATAACAAATGAATCTAAATTGGGACACAATACATCATTCATTAATCGCATAAATGTATTTGGTGCACATTACATAAGCCAAAAGGCATGACTAGCCATTCATATAGACCTTGCCTTGTCTTGAAGGTAGTCTTCAAATTGTATTCTTCTTTAACACGTACGTTGTGGTAACATGATTTGAGATCCAATTTGGTGAAGTACTTGGCATGTTGCAACTAGTATAAAAAATCATCAATCTAGGGCAAATGATACCTATTCTTGAGTGTGATCTTGTTCAAATATTTGTAGTCAATACACATCCACCAATTCCCATGCTTATTTTGTACTATGATGATAGTTGGCCCACAAGGTGAGGTGTTTGGTTGAATAACTCCCTCCTCCAGTTGTTTCTTCACTTCGTCTGCTTCCAGAATTGACTATCTATACAACCCAATATTTGGTAACAAGGAGTGAGGAAACAATTGTATCTCATGCTCCAATTCCCTTTTAGGTGGAAACCCTTTAGGCTCATGGAACACTTCTCTATACACCTAAAAAAACTTCTCTCGCTATTGTTTCTTCTCTTTACTACATCCCTCTAGGGATTCCTTGACTCTTACCAATTCCTCCCTTGGTTGATTCTCTCTTAAGAGAAGAAATATGTACTTCTTACTAGAACTGATCAACTTTTTAGCTTAGTTGGCACTTACCATAGATATCTTCTATTTACCTTTGTGTGCATTGATGATGTAATACTTCCCATCCTTGATGAGGAAGTACGGGTTTTCTCTCTGCCTGAAGATCACATCCCTAATATACATGTAGGGGCTTCTAAAACTACACCACAAACATCAAAGGGTACTACATCTAGCTCCACTTCATCAATAAAGTATACAATTACAACTAACTTGATCTTACATTATTTAGTGATTTTGATCTCTGCATCCTTATTCACCCATCCTAATGGATATGGATTTAGACGATCATGAACCTCCAACCCAAGATTTATAACCGGATCGTGCGATATGAGGTTGTCCTATGAACTAGAATCAAATAGAGCATCTACGTTGGTCTTTTTGACTTGAATATTAATATTGAATATTTTTTTCATTGCCTTCTCTACCTTGTGATGAAGGATACACAGATTCACCTCCTTCTGCATTGAAGTGTTGATAATCTTCTCAACCACATTCAAGATACTCTCTACCTGGTTACCTGAATCCATACCCAATAGGTTCTTCTTCTCGACATCCTTCGTATGGTTCTTTGGATTCAGCTATGGATGTATCTTCCAACACTTATCTTTGGTGTGACCATCGATATTACAATGGCAGTTTGGATCCTTGCATTGATGTGTAGTAGTTGTCATTTTCTTGTCTTTTCCTTTCCACTTATTCTTCCCCTCCTTGGAAGCATCTTGGTGTTATTTATATTTAGAACCACTTGGTTTTCCTTTCTTATGGCCTATGTTCTCCATGTATTATGATTTCACACAACATCATCACTTGATTTTACAAATGATTGTGTAGACCCCCAAAATACTTGAGAAATATGTTTGGGTTTGTGGGAGAGATACCCAACATGATTGTCATATTCTTAAATTCAATGGTGTACTCTTACAAACTTTGCCCCTGCCTCTACCCAAAGTGATGCCAACGGATCCACTGGTCCTCTACATACCCAATAGGGTAAAACTGGGATTTGATGATGGTTTTAAATGCCTCCCTCTTAGTTTCTAGTGGATCACCTTCCAACCTAAGTGTCTTTGTGTGGCTTTCCCACTAGGTTAGTGCATGGACCTCTAGTTTTAGTCAGGCACAAATCAAATCTTTTTCTCTTGTTCTATATTATGGATATTGAAATAAACTTCCAATTGTTGCAACCAATTATTCAACTTAACAACATCAATCTCAACTTAATAGTGTTTCATTTCCACTTTTTCTTCCATTTTTATTAGAGGTTGTGAAGGAGTGATGGAATTGGAACTTAGTTTCTCTTTCTTAGGATATTTTTTTTACTCCTTTTTTGGGTCGTCATTATCTCCGAGTTTCTCAACTGATTCAACTTCTGAGTTAGAACCACTAACCTCTCTAAAAAGGTATGAAATTTTTCGCTAAAGATGCCATGAGGAGGGCCATGTTGCAAGAGATATCAATGAATTTCTCTTCTAGCCTCACAAATCTCTCTTCTGCTACATATGAAGGGTTGTTAAGACTGAACTCATCTGCCATGTCTAGGGTTCTATGACTTTCTTCTTAAGCCAATTTCCTAGATCTTGCAACTTCCCACAAATACCCCAAAGAAAAATACCATGATACCAATACAATCTATAAATTGTCGTGGATATCCCACTTGAACATTTAATCACAATAGATCTTGTATTATGTTGAAATATTTATTATGCATGCTTATTTCCTTAGATCGCAAATTTATTAGCACTAGATTATTGCTCAAATTTATGAAAATAACTAAAATAGGAAAATTATAGAACAAGTAAAAGAGCACACTATCCACACAAATGAACTCAAGATGTATATTAGGAAACCCAATATGGGAGAAAACAAAACTAGAAGGTGAGGCCTATGCTTTACTAGCTTTTCTTCAACTATGAAATGCAAGTACGAAGAAATGGGGCACTCACTATGGAGTTGCCTTTGACATTGTGGCCTAAATGGCTGCTACAAAATATTTTTCCTCATTTTTAGGATCTCAAATCCCACTTCTAGATGATCTAATAGACTATGGAACAAGTACAATACTAAATAACAAAACCCTTTCTCCTCCTAGCAGCCCAATATTTAACATAGCCTCATAGCCACATAGGTTTAGGGTTTTTGCATATCTCAACCCTCAATTAGTGTTAGGTTTTCGAACTTCTAAAATCTTCTTGAAAGTCCACACGTGGCTAGACCTACATGTGTTGGTAATGTGGGCTGACATGGTGTCCACTTGGTACCAAGGTGGTCAACATAGTAGGTAAACTTGCAGAAGACATAACTTTCGCATACGATCACCAATTGAGGTGATTTTCACACCGTTGGAAAGGTCTCCATGTGTAGAACAATTTACAAGGGGTGGGATCTATGATTGAAAATTTTTGACCCAAAAAATACCATTTGATTGCCTCAAAATGGCTTTGGAAGGTTTCAGACCCCAACTCCCCAAACTAAGACCTGCCACTAAAATGGGCCCTGCAAACCAATTCCTTCAATTTTTCCACCCATAAAGTACTAAGATAGATGAAAAATTATATAATGATCCATTCTTGATAACTTAACACCTATATTACAATTAATTTCTTCTGACTAGCCCTCAATGTTCCTAAACTTGGAAATAATGTTCTCATACAACTTTATTGTAGTAGCTCTCAACTTAAAATGAATTTTAGATCTCCTAATATATTCCAAAGGTTAGTACCGAACACTGTGTAAAAAATTGTTCTTTAATTCAATGAAGCAACATAAGAGTTTGGTTTTATTATTGCTATACTCCTCTGTAATGATCCTAAGCATGACAAAGTGGTCCATAGTTGAATGATAGCTCCTAAATATTTCCTAGCCTTTAGCTCTTTTTCCATGGCTTTCTATCCATACACCGATCTTCTTTTCCAAAATAATTCCATATAACTTTACTAGAAGGGAACTAATCATAATGGTCCTATAATTAAAATGATTTTTAAAATTTTTCCCACTTTAAAAAATAGGTACAATGAGGCTTTGAGTCCAGGGTTTAGGGAATCCCTGCTTGACTGCTAAATCAAAGAGATTATGGATGTGATGAATGTTGATAACCCCTCCAATTTTTAATCTTTCTTCTTAGTATCCTTTGATTTCCTTATATTTCCCTTTTGCAAGTCGTTTAACCCCAATCTCTATGTCTTATATAGAAAAAACTTCTTCCTTTGTAAAAAGGGTTTGAATGGTGTCCACGCCATAAGGGGATTTGTAAATATTTTTAAAGTAGAAATAACAGTCCCTCAAGGGAGTCATATTGTTTTTTTTAGTTTTTGAGTCAAAATTTGCCTCTATAATTTCTTAGGATCTAGCTTAGACAGATGCAAATGATTCTCTTGATTTCTATTTATATAACACATATTTTCCTTTTAATTAGGTATTTGTACCTATTTATCTTGTTGGATTTTAAGGGCTCATTAGAAGCATTCCTTATGGATTTTCTAGAAATCTTACATGATTTATCATACCGAAGGTTGGTTGTTTTATCTTATTTTTTACACAACACCTTGATACAGAACTTGTCCATGGAAGTAGAGAGGGTTTTCGTAAAATTATGATAGATATCTTCAATATTGTTCTTATTTTACAATAGATTTAATTTATTAAAATATTTTAAAAAAAGATCAGCTTTATCTTTGTCGAAGATCAAGTGCTTTTGGTTATCAAAATTATCTTCCATGGTGATTTTGTGCATGACAAAGTTTAAAGTTAGAGTTAAAGGTCTATGATTAGAGTTGGTCTCATGGTCATCTAAGATGTCAAAATTTATCATTTGGTTGTATATGGGGATATCAAATATCACATAATCTAGGATGTTGCTACCAATCCCATGAGAACAATTCATTTGATTGGATTTTGACCACTTCATTAGACCATTGCAAATTATTAGATCTTGAGAGCTATAGAGCTTGATTAGCTCAATACTAAACGAATTCTAAACCAAGTCTTTAGAGTTTTTTTTTCTTTTAGCTAAAACAAGGCCCTCATCTAGCCATAGAGGATTAGGGTTGGAATCATTGCTTAAAATAATAGCTTGATCAGTTGTTTCTCTAGCATTACAGTCTCCTAACAAGAGGATATTGCCTTCATTTCTCACATTGTAAATATCATGTTCTAAACCATTGAAAGGACAATTTTTATCTAGATTGTTTTTCCTATAAAAGGTAGAATTAATAGGTGCAAAAAAACATATTTATATATAAATCTTCTTACCATTAATATTTGAAATATCCATCTACGTGTATTGATTGAAAGGGTCTTTCCTGTGAAGCCTAATGCGAGGAAAAATATTCTTTTTTATGTAACAAGTTATCCCTCCAATCCCTCTACGGTAGGATCTCTTGTTCCATACCAACCAAAAGACAAATCCTTCTATGTTAGAGACCTTAGATTGTGCATGCTCCCAAGCTTCAACAAGCAATATAATATCAATTTCACTTGAGATCCAACTTAACATAGGTTGTTTGCTCCATGGAAATCCATGATAGTTCCAAGAGAGAATTCAGAGTGTCTCAAATTACTATTTATTGTTATTTTTTTGGTCTCCATCCCTAATAATAACTTTATATTCCAAATTATCACTCATTTTCCTTCCTTCCTAGTTTATTTTACCTTTTGAGCTTCCTTCTAAATTCAAATTGGTCTTCTGGAATGAGGTATTCATTTATAAATATGTCATATTTATGGTCATTAGAGCTTACCTTTACATGAATTAACCTATCTTTATGATCAATTATTTTTCCTAGCCTCTTTACTTCTATGAGAAAAATTGTTTCAATTTGTAATTTATAGTGTGATTCTAGTGCTAGTGTGTCCTCATATTTCTTCTCTTTTAAATAAAAAATTATGAAGTTCAATGATCTTTTGTTATGCTCATGGTCTAACTCTATAAGATTATTCTTGGGTTTGATATCCAATTTACCTTCCAAACTTTTTAGGGCCTAATCATTATTTAGCTTTTCTTCTAGCTCTTTAATCTTGTTCCTCAGATTAATATTTTCTAGATTATTGACCTCTCCTTCTTGGGTTGATTTTTTATTTTGTTGTAATCTAATCTCCATTTTTCGCAACTTAGTCTCCAACCCTAATAATTTATTGTCTCTATGTTTATAAATCTTGTCTCCAAACGATTTAAATTTATTGTCAAACATTACAGTGATTTGACTGGTAAAGACTACAGAAGTACACATACCCACCCCCTTTAGATTTGAATTTATGACCTCTTACGAGGAAACACGTGTTCTTAACCATCAAACCCACTCAGAATATATATATATATATATATATATATATATATATATATATATATATATATATATATATATATATAATTAGATATATTATATAAAAATATAATATTGTTATTTAGAAATTTTGAACAAATAAATTTTATTTATTTATTTATTTATATATATATATATATATATATATATATATATATATATATATATATATATATATATATATATATATATATATATATATAATTCTATTTTAGTGGCACTTCACAGTGGAGTATTACAATGTAGTTAAATCTTACCTTAATAAAAAGTATTATTCGATAAAGATATCATAAATAAGGATATATATTTTGTCAATTTTAGTTAGGGTTTAAAGATAACCTTAATTGTGTGAAACAATATACTTCCATAAAAAAAAATTAACATGTCTTTGGGATGTTTAAACCTTATTAAGAGGAATAACACTACCCTAACTTTACTTTACTAAGGAAGTAAACTCCCATTGATTTGCATTGCCTTTTTCATTACATAACTTGTACATATTGAGAGGAAAATGTTATATACTCCAAATTCAACTCTATGTTTTTACTTCTTGTTTTACTACTTTATTATTGAGATAGAAAGGAAACAAAATATGAAGTCTATTAATTTAAAGGTGGTTTTGACTAGAGTTTGAATCAATTTTAGGAATCTTTTTGTCTTCCATGTTGGTCATAGGTGTGCTCTTAATGGGGAAGATACTCGCTTCTATGAGGAGGATATAATATGGTGTATTGTATTTAATTTTGACATTATAAGTTATAAAACACTATTGGATCTGCTCTATCATTCTCCAGAATTATGTAGAGATGTTGTAGCCCCAAACTGCACAATGATATAAGATAACATGAGTGAAGAGAGCCTCAAAGAAAAGTTTCTTCTTATGCCATAGCTAAAGAGTCCATTGATTTACAATTGTTTTCAAGTCCATAATAAGCTTTCCACCCTCCATTTATCCTTTTCGCAATGCGATAGTTCCAACTAAGCTTGTGATGAAGATCGATTTCAAGATATTTGTATGAAGTCACTTCCTCCAAGTTGTTGTTGTCATACACAAAATTAACATCAGTAATATTTTTGGATTTAATTATCATAACCTTCATTTTGTTGGTGTTAACAATCATACCCATACTTGAACAAAAATATTTAATAATTCAAAAAAATACCACCTCATCTCTTTGACTATGACAAGATCAAGAACAAAATATCATGTAAAATCATTACCAGCAAGAATAAAGACATTACTTT
The DNA here is from genome assembly GCA_000966675.3 of Picea glauca. Lineage (NCBI taxonomy): Eukaryota > Viridiplantae > Streptophyta > Pinopsida > Pinales > Pinaceae > Picea > Picea glauca. Next base: position 102,317 of record JZKD02S0208420.1, read on the forward strand.
TAAAAGATTGAATGGACAAAAAATCATTAAAAAGATATAGAATACAAATAAATTATTAACTAAAGAACATAACCCTTGAACTTCATGACTAATTCATGTAGATAAATATACATGTCATAACGTTCATTGTATCATTATCAATTCATTCATTTTCAATTATATATCATTTATCTCATATAGACTCAATTCTATCTTTCTTATATTGGATATTTCCATATATAATCTATTACCCATCACATTGGTCTAATAATCAAATAGGAAAGGACATTGTCACAATACCGAAATTTTCAAAACCAATTTACTACATATGAACTCTACTATCCCCAAATGTTTGAGAACCAATTTGACTACATCTGAACTCTACTATCCTTTTTTCATCCTTGGAAGAGACTTTACAAATGAAAACAAATTATAAACATAAGTAGAAAGTGAAAAACATGAGTTTAAAACAGTGTACATGCTATACATAGACCTGCAACACAAAACTTAGACTACCAGTATGTTTTTTTGTTATATAGTTATAATAAGCTAGTTATAATAAGCCTTAGAAGCAAGAACTAAGACTGCTTTGATAAACTGAACCTGAAATTGGAAGATCATCATAGATCCAGGGTTTCAGGGAACATTCCATATCTGAAAAAGAGCCTGCAGCGTGACCCACAACTTCTATTGATCCATCCATAGTTGCTTTAAGATTATGACTCCCTAACAACCCAAGATATGATTCCAAAGTAGACAATTCTTTGGAAAAATCATGTTAACCTTTGTTTTGTAGCATTATGTCCCACCATTTATATGAAGGTTTTACCTTACTGTTTATATTAAAACCCAATAATAAATCATGGTTTTTTTTACATGACTTTACATTCTTCCCTGACATTTTCATTCTACTATCCATTTTTACAGAACACGAGTCATCAACAAAGTTAAGCTTGGATTTATTGCCTCTTATCGTTTTAGCCTCTGCATCATAGGCCTTGGAAACCTCCTCGGCCATGTTAAACATTCCAATTCAAACCCTAATGCCTTTTCTGGGATCTCGAATCTCTGCGACCCATTTTCCCCATGGACGTTGTCTAATACCTATGTACAAATTCATCCTCTTCCTCCCCATTCTCTTGGCTATGGACTATTTGAAATCATTCAAAGGAGGAATCGCCTCATTTTCAGCACCTTCAAACCCCAACCAAAGTCAAAATCACAAAAGTCAAACCGTAGGAAGCAACAAAATTTCTTAAATGCAGAGAGACCGTTCATATTCAGAGCTCACCTTAAGAAAATTTATGCTTGGAGTTGAAAAACTTCTTGTTGGGATTAATCTTCTGCTTGTATCGGTCATCTAAAGTCAATCAAACAACATAGGAGATTGGTTTTATTGCCATGACACTCTTCCACAATGATCACAAGCATTATAATGTGGTCCACAATTGAATGATAGCTTCTAAATTCGTCTTGGCCTTTAGCTTTTTTTCCATGGCTTTCTACCATGCAATGATCTTCTATTCCAAAATAATTCCATATAACTTGGCTAAAGGGGGGTGGCTAAATGGGGGAAAATCATAATGGTCCTATAATTAGAGGGATTGTTTTTATCTCCTTTTTTAAAAACATGTACAATGAGGCTTCGAGTCTAGGGTTGAGGGAAGCCCTGCTTGAGAAAGAAATTGAAGAGCTTATAGATGTGAGGGATGAAGAGAGGCCCTCCAATTTTTAATATTTCTACTGGTAGCCTCCAATGTCCCTATCTTTCCCTTTTGCAAGCTACTTAAGCCCAAACTATATGTCTTCTATATATAAAAAAAATCTTCCTTTGTAGAAAGGGTTTGAATGTTTCCCATGACATCAAGAAATTTGTAAATATTTTTAAGGCGGGAATTTCAATCCCTCAAGGGTATCATATTGTTTTCTTTAATTTTATGAGTCAAAATTTGCCTCCAAAATTTCTTAGGATCTAACTTAGATAGCGGCAAAAGATTCTCTTGCTTTCTATTTATATAGTACTTTTTTTCCTTTTAATTAGTGCCTTGTACCTATTTATCTTGTCGGATTTTAAGGATTCATTAGAAGCATCTCTAATGGTTTTATAACAATCTTACACTCTTTATCATACCAAGGGATGGCTATTCTATTTTTGTTTTTACACAACACCTTGATAGAGAACTTGTTAATGGAAGTAGAGAGGATTATTGTAAAATTATGATAGAGGTCTTCAATATTGTCCTTATTTTATAGCATATTTAATTCATTATTTAAATATTTTAAAACAATAACATCTTTATCTTTGTTGAAGATCAACTGTTTTTGGTAATTAGAATTCTCTTTAATGGGGATTTTGTGCATGACAAAGTTTAGAATTAGGTTTAAAGGTCCATGATCAAAGTCGGGCTCATGGTCATTTAAGATGCCAAATTTTACTATTTGGTTGTATATGTGGATATTATATATCACATAATCTATGGCACTGCTACCAATCCCATGAATATAAGTCATCCAATTGGATTTTGGTTGCTTCATTAGACCATTGAAAATTATTAGATCTTGAGAACTGCAGAGATTGATTAGCTCAGTACCAAACAAATTCTTAGCCAATTCTTCAAATTTTCTTTTGTATATACTAGCTAAAACAAAGTCCTCATCTAACCATAGATAGTAAGGGGTTGGAATCATTTCTTAAAATAACAACTTGATTAGTTGTTGCTCTAGCATTAAAGTCTCCTAGCAATAGGATATTCCCTTCATCTCTTATAATATAAATATCATGTTCTAAGCCATTGTAAGGATCATTTTTATCTAGATTATTTTTCTTATAAAAGGTAGATTTAATAGGCACAAAATAACATATTTCTATATAAACATTCTTAGCATTAATATCTAAAATCTCCATCCACATGTATTAATTGAAAGGGTCTTACTTGTGAAGCCTAATGTGAGGAAACATGTTTTTTTTGTGTAACAATATATGCCTCTAATCCTTTTGTAGTAAAGTCTATTGTTCCATAACAACCATAACGAAAATCTTTCTATGTTAGGTACCTTAGATTCTTCATGCTCCCAAGTTTCAACAAGCAATATAATTTCAATTTCAATCAAGATCCAACTTAACATAAGCCCTTTACTGCATGGAAAGCCACCACAGTTCCAAGAGAGGATCCAAAGTGTCTTGAATTCCTATTTATTCTTATATTATTTTGTCTCTATCCCTAATAATACCTTTTATTTTCCTAATTATTTCCCATTTTCATTCCTTATTGGCGTCTTTTACATTTTAAACTTCATTCCTTAATTCAACTTGGTCTTCTAAAATGAGGTCTTCATTTATAAATATCCTTGACCCTTCTAAACTCAAATTTTTATTGGGTATGTCATACTCATGGTCATTAGAGCTTACCTTAACACGAATTAATCTATCTTTATGTTCAATTGTTTCTCCCAACCTCTTTGCTTCTATGAGACAAGTTGTTTCAATTTGTAATTTGTATTATAGTTCTTCCTTGACTTGTGCTAGTGTGTATTCATATTTCATATCTTTTAAACTAAAAATTACGAGGTTCAATGATATTTTGTTATATGCATGGTCTAACTCTATAAGCTTATTCATTTCATCTTTGATAGGTTTGATATCCAATATATGCTCCAAACTATTTAAGGGCCAAATTGTATTTATCTTTTCTCTATCTTTTTAAAGTTGTTCCTCATATTATGATTTTCTAAATTATTGACCTCTCCTTCTTGGGTTGGTTGTTTCTTTCCTTGGCTTTGATTTTCCATTTCTTGTAATCTAATCACCATTTTCTACAGCTTAGTCTCCAACCCTAATGTTGTATTGTCTATCAATTTATGAATCTTGTCTTCAAAGGATCTAGACTTATTATCAAGCATTACCTCTAATTCTATTTGAAGTTTGACTTCTCTCTCTTCTCTACATTTATATAATGAATATATATTTGCAAAGACTATATTAAATATGTAAGAAGTATAAACAAAACGTTTTTTATTTTAAAATCCACTTATTATATAATATTTGTGGTACATATTATTATTATTTAGAAATTTTGAACTAAAAAAAATCATATATATTTTATCTTTTTTTCGTTTTTGGATCTATACTTCTATTTTGTTGGAACTTATATGTAGCAACAAATATACTCAAATACATATGAGCAAGGAACACCTAGAGTTTACACTAAGAAACCCTTGAAGGAGAAATTATATTCAATAGTATTGATCCCATGTATGTTTCTATTATAGAATTGGTCCCTTTATATAACTTTAGGTGACCATAATAACTATCTCATAATTAAATATTCAATTCAATCATATGCATAACTATATCCACAATGTTTCAATGAATATATCCTTAAATATCTCAGTTGATTCTATGAAATCTTCATCCCTAACTTTTGTTTTTTGTTCTCATAATCGCTTCATACATAGACTTTATACTTGGCCTACTACATTATATATTACAATGTTTTCAACATATATCACAAGAAAGAGTTAATCCTTCATATTCCCCCTTAATAAATACTTGTGATTTCAATATTCAATCACCATCTTGTATCTCTTCAACTGGTCTTTTGAACTGGTTCAATCTTTATCTTCATCTTCTACACTCTTCATCTTTAATCTTCTTCATTTGTATATCCTTTCATATTTTACAACCTTCTTCAACTTTCAATATGAATTTACAAGAGCTTTATTACATAACCACGATCTTTAAACTCACATTTGGACTTGACTTTTAACTTTGACATTTGCAATGAATTAACTCACTTGACTTGACTCCGAACTTGGATTGCAACCTCAATTTCGACTTCTAGATTTGGCTTTGACTCAAAAAATCATTTTAAAATTGACAGGACTCTTAACCTCCAATGAAATTTTAACTTTGACTTAGATTCATTAAATCATTAAATGTATTCTTGAATTTGTGTTTAGTGTCCAAGTGTGACTTGAATTCCATCAATATATTTTCATCATTTTTTTTTACTTGTCTTAGAAAAAAATCAATGCAAAAGGACTTGGACATTTTTTCTTTTGAGTTGAATTATAAATACAATTGTAGGACTTCACAATTTCAACAGGACTTTACAACAATATTGAAAACCCTTTGACTTATAATGACATGCTTTCAACGCTCCACATATTTATTCATTGTGAAGGATCATGCATTGCTTTGTAACATCCCCATTTTTAATCCCCAATGTAGTGATGTATAATGTAAATACAATTTACGGTCATGAGCCCAATTATGTAAGATGTAAACATTCTATATCATAATAATAAAATAAAATGTAACGTCAACTGCAAATGGACATAGACAAAGTAATGGGGGCTAATTTTCCACAAGAAAGGGTGGCATCCAAGGGTTCCAAAGGGGAAATATTCATGTGTATTAATCCCAACCCACTTTCTAAATTATTATTGTGTATGAACCTTTTAATTTTCTTTTGTGTATCAAACCCCCAATCATTAAATGTGTGTAATAGGATGGGTGTCAAAGATCAATTCACTTAGTTAATGAGAGAATGGGGATGAGTACAATCATAATTGGGGAATTTGAGAGTCAACATGCATGGGTAAAAGGGAAATTTGAATGGGTAGTGTAGGAAGTTTTTTAAATGTAATATTTGGAGCAACAAGGGAGTGGAGAGTATTGGATCTTGAAAGTAAACATAGTAGGTGTTGCGGGCAGGTTGTTGAAGCTTTTGTTGCATGAAGAAGCAGGTTGTTAAGCATGTAGAGAGATATTTTTATGTGAGAAATTTCCCTAGAGAAATGAGTTGTTGCTTTGAGTTTTCCTGTGGCAACTAGCATCCCTGGAGTCCTCAACAAGAGAGATTCCTAGCCAACATATGTTGTATCCCTAGAGGAAAGTGGGAAGACTTCAAGGATTGTGTGCAGTGAAGGGGGATCCCATTCATTGGGTTGTGCAGGTTGAGGGGAAGAGAGTTGTTTGATTGGGATAGCTATAGGAAAATAATCTTGATGTGGGAGTGTATTGAGCTATGGAAAAACAAAATTCTTATAGATTCATGGCCCCAAATCAAGGGTGATTTGTTGTTGATATTTAGAGCAACAAATATATAGTTGGGAGGAATGTTCATCCTATGAAACCAGTTGCACATCTGTTGATAAACGATAAGTGTTTTTATCTCTATTTCATCGTTTTAATTTTGGGTTTTATTTGTTGTGTGTATACTCTGAGTTTGAGCAATTATATGTTGTTGTGTGAATGTTAAATTTAGTTGCATTCATGTTTTAAAAGTGTTTTTAGTTTCATGTTAAATCTTGTTGTATGCATTCAGTTAAATGGTATCAGAATTTTTTTATGGGTTTAGCAGTGGGGTCCACTACATAGTGGTATTAGAGATCTAGTTGCAACATCGGGCCTACTTGGGTCTACTACAACAAAGAAAATTTTAACCTATGTGTAGATTTTGGTAAAAATCCATTTTTCCCAGCATATGAAATTGGGCTCAAGGCCTTAAATTTCAAATTTCATATGATTATGGTGGTTTATGGGGGTAAATTTGGACTCTATATGGATTCTTTCAACTCAGATGGTGGATTCAATCATTTTCGTGATATCATGAAAGTCGCGAGTTTGCGAGCTTAAAAATATGGAAAATTGACAAAGTGTCGAAATGTTCCTTGGTGGTCGATACAGAGAGTGTCAGTGAATAGAAAAGATCTTAAGTCGTCGATAAAGGGCATGTATCAGCAAGAAACAAAAATATTAACTCATCGATAAAGGGCATGTATTAGTGAGTAGAAAATATTTGAAGTTTCCAATAAAGGGCGTGTATCGATGAGGAAAGAACATATTTTGTCGATATGTCAGAAAAGAAATATATTTCCAATTCGCCAATATGTCGATGAATAAATAAGATGTGTCATTGATAAATCAACAAATAAATATCTTCTCAAGTCGTCGATACATCAACAAAGAAAGAAGATCTTTCGTCAATATGTCGATGAAGAAATATATTCCCAAGTGGTTGATACACCAATGAAGAAAGAAGATATTTTATCGATACATCGACAAAGGAAGATATTCCCAAGTCATTGATACACCGACAAAGAAAGAATATATTTCTTCAATATGTCAACAAAGGAAGATCTTCCCAAGTCACCAATACGTTAGCTAGGAAAGAGGATCCTACACTGAAAATTTGACGAGGAAAAGACATTTCATCTTTGATACGTCAGCAAGGAAAAGAGATTACAATGTTGAAATGAAAACTACCAATACCACATGATTGAGGTAGAAGGTAATATTGATAATAATCCCATAGCCATTTTGATTTATTTTGTAGCTAGTCATAGCTATATAGATCCAAAAATAGTTGAAAGGCTTAAATTGAAGAGATGTAAGCATGGAAATTCTTGGTCGGTTCATCTAGCCACTAGAACGAAGAGGAAAATCAATGAACTTGTCAAGGATTGCCCAATAAACATAAATGGAGTTAGCACTAAGGAATATTTTATCATCATATCACTTGGGTCATATGATTTCTTAATTGGTATGGATTGTCTAGATGAGCATTGTCTTCTTCTAGATTTCTACAACAAGGCTTTCACATGCCTTGATGAGGAATGGAATTCAAGGATTATGCAAGGTATTCCAAGACCTATATCCATTATATATATTTTAGCATTGTAGATAAAAAAAAAATTTAGGAAAGGATGTCAAATATATGCAAGTCATATGGAAGAGCCAACAAACGATATGGAGCCAAGTCTCGAAGATTATCCAGTATTGAAGGAATATGAATATGTGTTTAGAGAGTTTCCAGGATTGCCACCAAAGAGAGATATTGACTTAATTCTTGGAGCTACCCTAGTGTCCAAAATTCCCTAGAGAATGAGCACATCAAAGCTAAAAGAGTTTTAGATGCAAGTAGAAGAATTGTTGAAGAAGGGATATATACACCAAAGTGTCTCACATTGGGGTGCCCCAGTGATCTTTGTGAAGAAAAATGATGGAACTTTGAGGTTGTGTATTGAATTCACACAACTGAATAAGGTTATGGTAAAGAATAAGTACTCTCTACCATGGCTTGATGATCCTTTTGATCAACTAAAAGGAGCAAGGATATTTTCCAAAACTGAACCGAGGTCAAGTTACCATCAAGTGAGAATCAAAGAAAAAGACAACAATCAGGACAAGGTATGGCCATTATGAGTTTGTGGTGGTGCCATTTGGCATGACAAATGCACCAACTACTTTTATGTGTCTAATGAATGGATATTTCAGAAATTACCTAGAAAAAAATTTCATTGTCTTCTTGGATGATATTATTATGATGCGGGAGCATCTGACAACAAGTTCTAGAATTGATCTCAAGGATCAAAGAAATTTACCAAGGGAGTTGGTTCCCTAATTTATTTTATTATATCTGTAATAATTATGAAATGTATCTAGAAGACATTTTCATTGAGTTTGTTTGATTAGATATCGATTTGTTTGTCATAGTTGTTAAGTTTGTTGTTAAATATTAGGAACAAATCTCTAGTTTAGGAATTTGTTAAGATAACCCGGAATTAATTTGTTTGTGAGCTATTTGAGGGCTCGAGGTATATTGAATTCTTTGTAAGAGGCATAGGTGAGAAAGTGTGTGATATTGAATATGTTAAAAGTGTGGATCACACGGGTCTAAGAGACCAAGAAGGAAAGAGATTTCATGTGTAAATTTACTCCTTCATTGATAAAAAGAAAGAATAGAGCAAGTGGTGTCATTGCGTTGTGTGTTTGCATTTTGTCGCATTGTGTGTTTGAATTGTTAAACTCTATGTATAATCTATCTTGGCATAGTGACAAGTTTATGTGATTGCAGGAAGACCGTGCGCGGTTAAATTCAACAAGTTCTAAAATATTGTTTAAGAGAATATTTCATGAGTATTTGTCTTTGGAGGAACAGATAGTCAATACTTGGCGCAATGGAACACCACGTAAATATCTGCGACAAGTCAATATTGTTGCAGTATTTTGCATGCAGAGTAGCCTACAACACACCCACATCATTTGATGAATTTTGTGTAGAATTGTCTATGACATATTTCATCAACATTGTTCATTGATGCTTCCATGCGAAGGTATATCCGGGTAGTGGTAATTTCGTGCAGAGTTATCTATGACAACATGCAATTCAACATTGTAGATAAAAGTAAAACTATGAACGCTTGTTCGTGTTGATCTGAGGCTAGACAAGTAACCCAAATATTGACTGTGATAGAGTGTTGAAGTTGATGGTATTTTCCATCATTTTTGGTATCAAAGCAATGTTCTACCTAAGGAATCATGCCACCCAGAAGAGGAGGCAGAGATAGGAATGTGGTAATTAATGAGTTACACTATGAGATGAGGTGTATCCAGGCAAGGATGGAGGCCATGGAGACAGCTCATAGGAGAGAATCTGACATAGGATAGTCAGTGAGAGTGAATATACAGGCTCTAACAATGAAACAGAAGGATCTCCAAGAGGAGAAACAACAGAGCAACAACTAGTAAGAATGGTCACAAGAGTTGGATCCAAGCATAAGATGGAAGTGTCCATGTATGAAGGTAATTTAAATGTCAATGAATTCCTTGACTGGATAAATTCCATGGATAAATATTTTGATTATGAAGAAGTAGAAGAGGAGAAGAAGGTGAAGAATGCAGTGACTAGGATAAAGGGACATGCGGCTCTATGGTGGGATGAGTTGTAGGAAGGAAAAACGAGAAAAGGAAAAGTTAAGATCATGAGTTGGGGAAGAATGGTGGCCAAATTTAAAGGTGAGTTTATTCCTAAGGATTATCAATTGAATTTGCTTAGACAATTTCAAAACCTTAGACAGAAAACTATGACAGTTAAAGAATACATAGAGGAATTCTATAGGTTGAACATTAGAGTTGGTCACATTGAAGAATATGTTGAGAAGGTTGCTAGATACATAAATGGTTTGAGGTATCAAATTCAAGATGAAATCAATAATTTGTCGTTGATAACTAATGAAGATGCATAACAATAAGCTTTGAAGGAAGAAGGGAAGTTGTCCAAAAATCAAAGCTAGAGAAACAGGGGAAGGATTCCAGCAAGAGGCAAAGAACAATATAATAGAGGAAGATTTCAACCTTCAAAATAAGAGGCAGGAAGTTCATGCAACCAGACACTGAGAGGAGGAGAATCAAGAAGCGGAATATTTTTCTCAATAGGCCAAGGAAGAGGTAGAGAAATGAGATGTTATACTTTTGGTAAAATAGGACATGTGTCATGGGATTTTCCAAAGAACAAGGCAACAAATCATAGTAATGCACGTGTTGCAGAAATAAAGGAAGAAGATTTGAATGCAGTAGCAAAAGAATAAACTCCAGAGGTATGGGAATCATTATTGCTGAAGAGACCTTTGATTAAGGAAGAAAAGGAGGTTCATGAACAATATCAAAGGAAAAGTTTGTTCAGGATTGTATGTAAGTCAAGAACTAAGTGTTGTAAAATTTATGTTGATAGTGGTAGCACAACAAATTTGGTTTCCACAGAGATGGTAAAGAAATTGGGATTGCAGAGGCTAGTATATCTGATCTGAAAATGGGTGAGTACTTACTCTACACAAGTTTTCAATCAAGAATAATTTTCTGACGAATTATTTGCCTAAGGATTAAAGGGCATATGATTCCATTATTAACCATGCTTTTAAACAATAATACATAACACATATGAACTCAAAATGGAATAAGCATATGAAAAGACAAGAGAGAGACAACCGATGTTGGTAACGCAGTTCACCCCTCCTGGGCTATGTCTCTGGACTTGCTTCAATTGGAATACAGATCACTTTCACTCCTTCTTCAAAGGATGTTGGGACCTTATCATAAGTGATTACATAAGAGATGCCTTCTCCTTCAATGAGGATTCAAGAATACTACTCACACTCATATCTCTCCATACATCAAGAAGGATAATTCCTTACATGAATAAGTATCTCAATGCTTAGGATTAGTAGCACTATGGCTCTCTAACTCCACTCATCAATTCTCCATTACTCTCCTCCTAAATAGGGCTCACATAAGGCATTATATAGTTTTTCCTCACTCTCTCTTAAAAAAGAGAATTAATTCCTAGATCCACAATAATAGGATCTAATTGCAAAAGAGGAAAAACAAAATCCATAAATGTAGGATCTCGAACTATATTCAAGCACATAATGGGAAAAGTCTCAAAACCACCCAAGACTCTTCATCCATGCCCTTGATTCTCTCAACCTATAATTGAGAATAATGGCAAATTGGTGTAAGGTGGTTTCTCACATAAAAACCAATTTCCAAAATTATAATTCAATGATAGATGTGTGAGTCTAATTTTCCTCACAAGTATTAATCATTTTACATCAAAAGTGAATAATAATGTATGAGTTTTTCCAAAACCTCATAAAAAAGCATAATAAAATGCATGAGCATCTCACAAAGCATAAATCAAATAAAATGATAAATGCATGAGAATTATCTCACAAAGAATTAATAAAAATGTGTGAGATTATAAAACTCATAAAAGCATAAATTCACCACTTTCACCACTTTGTCGCCAACTTCAAATCAACTTGGTGAACAAAGTAAGGTCCCTTCCATGTGTGGAGATCTGTCCGGATCAATATCCCACTCCCTACATAGTGTCTTGGTTTCAGAAGGGACATCATATTTTGGTGAATGAACAATGTAAATTGGAATTCCATATTGGTAGCTACAAGGATGAGGTGTTATGAGATATAATGCCCATGGATGGCTGCCATATTTTGTTGGAAAGGTCATGGAAGTATGATAGGAAATCCATCCATGATGGTAAAAGGAACACTTATTCTCTCGAAAATAATGGGAATAAGAATGTTTTGTTACCTTTGAAGGATGAGACAACCAAGGAAGAAATTGGTCCAAATGTATTGTTGATAAGTGGGAAGGATTTGTTGCAAGAAGTCAGGAAAGAAGAAGAGATGCATTTTGCCTTAATTGGTAAGCCAAAGGTAATACTCACTAATACAAATCTAGATGGTTTACCTACATAATTTAAAGTTATGGTTGATGAATTTGTTGATATTATAGTAGATGGATTACCAAACACTTTACCTCATATGAGAAGTATCATCCATCACATTGATTTAATCCCTAGAGCAAGCTTTCCTAATGAAGCAGCCTATAGAATGACCCCACAAGAGAATGAAGAGTTTAAAAGGAAGGTACATGAGATGTTAGATAAATGATTGGTGAAGGAGAGTTTGAGTCCATGTACTGTACCAATAGTACTCAACTCAAAGAAGGATGGAGGATGGCTCATGTGCACTGACTCCAGAGAAATCAACAAATTTACCATAAGGTACAGATTCACATTACCTCGCATAGATGATTTGATGGATTGTTTGAGTGGTTCAAAATATTTTTCAAAGATTGATTTAAGGAGTGGGATATCACCAAATTATAATTGTAGAAGGGGATGAATGGAAAATTTCTTTCAAGACTAATAGTGGACTGTATGAATCGTTGGTGATGTCTTTTGGGCTCACAAATGATCCTAGTACATTTATGAGGTTAATGAATGAGGTCTTAAATGAATTTATTGGAAATTTTGTGATAGTCTATCTAGATGACATCTTGATATATAGTCAGACAAAAGAGGAAAATTTTAAGGCATCTCAAGATGGTTTTGAGTATCCTGCAGAAGGAAAAACTATTGATAAATTTGAAGAAATGTAGTTTTATGAAGAGGGAGATGATATATTTGGGGTTTCTAGTATTTGAAGAAGGTTTCAAGATGAATCCAAAAAAGGTTCAATCAGTTGTGAATTGGCTAACCCCAAGAAATGAATTTGAGGTAAGAAGTTTCCATGGACTTGCAAGTTTTTATAGAAAGTTCATTATAAGTTTCAATCATATATGTGCACCTATTGAAGAAACTATCAAAGAAAGAAAATGTCCATTCAAGTGAACTAAAGCAACTGATATAAATTGAAAACTATTGAAGAAAAATATTGTTGAAAAGCATGTGTTAGCTTTGCCAAGATTTGATAAATTCTTTCAAGTTGAGATTGATGCTAGTGGGAATGCAATAGGAGTTGTCTTGAGTCAGAAGCAAATACCAATTGCATATTTTACTAGAGAATTAAATGAAGCAAAACAAAAATATTCCTCTTATGACAAGGAATTTTATGCAATTCTTCAAGCACTTAATAAGTGGAGGCTCTACCTCATGCTCAAGGAATTTGTTATGTTCAGTGACAAACATGCATTACAATTTATAAGTAGTCAACCAAAAATTAATTAAAGGCATGCCAAGTGGGTTGAATTTCTACATAATTTTACATTTGTAATTAAACACACAAGTGGTAAGACTAATAAGGTTGTTTATGCTTTGAGTCAAATTAATTTAATTTTTCAATAATTTCAAGTCGACACTTTAGGATTTGATGGTTTAAAATAAATGTATTGAGATGATGCAGATTTCAAGGATGCCTATGCAACTTGGTAAAATCCCATCGTTGGTAACAAAATTCAATGGTTGGACTATATGATACATGAAATAATGTTGTTCAAGAACAGTAAATTGGGCATACCAAAGTGTTCAATGAGGGAGAATCTAATGAAAGAAAAACACAGTGGAGGACTGTCAGGACATTTTGGACAAGATAGAACCTTTTCTTAGGTAAATGATTTTTATTATTGGTTAGATGTGCAAAATCAAGTGAAAAAGTTTGTGGAGCAGTACATAATTTGTCAACATGCTAAAGGGAGAATTCAAAATACAAGATTGTATCAATCACTACCCATTCGAAGCAGGCCATGGGATGCAGTCATGAGTATGGATTTTGTGTTTGGATTGCCAAGAACACAGATAGGTAATGATTCAATCTATGTTGGGGTAGATAGATTTTTAAAAATGGCTCATTTCATTGCTTTTACCAAGACTAGTGATGCAACAAATGTTGCAAGTTTGTTCTATAAAGAGGTTGTAAGGTTCCATGGTTTACCCAAAAGTATAGTTTCTAAAAGAGACAGTAGATTTGTGGGACACTTTTGGAAAACCTTATGGAAAAAGATTAGTACTAATCTCATTTTTAGCTCAACCTATCATCCACAAAATAATGGAAAAACTGAGGTAGTAAATAGAAGTCTGGGAAATATTTTGAGAAGCCTTGTGAATGAGAACCCTAGGCAATGGGATCAAATGCTTGCACAAGCGGAGTTTGCATATAATGACTCACCACATAGAAGCATAGGGATGATTCCATTCCAAATTTGTATGGAATTCATCCTAGGGGAGCCTATGAGTTAAGGAATTTTAGAAAGCATGAATTAAGAAGTGCTTATGGTGAGGATTTTGCAGTGAGTATACAAGAGTTGCAAGAAATAGTCAAGCAGAATTGTAAGAGAACAACCACAAGTATAAGAAAAGAGAATAAATGAAGAGAATACCAATGGATTTTGAGGTTGGTGACTTGGTCATGGCACATTTGAGGAAAGAGAGGTTTCATGTAGGTACTTGTAAAAAATTAAAGCTTAAAAATAATGGACCATGTAAAATTTTAAGGAAATTTTCTTCTAATTCCTATGAAATAGAACTTCCAAGTGGTGTTGAAATTTCTCCAATATTTAATGTTTCATATTTGTATCTCTTCAAGGAGAAATAGGATGTTTCACCAAATTAACCTATAAGTGATGGAGATCAGACCATAGGATGGAAATAACAACTACCCATAGCAGTGCAAAAGGAGATCGTTATAGTATTGGATATGAAACTACTAAAGAAAACTAGAGACAAAGAATGTTTGCAGTACTTGGTCAAATGGAAAGGTCGACTAGCAAAGGATGCTACTTGGATGACAACAGATGAAATTTTCAAGTGTTGGATTATTGAGAGGGGGGGTGAATCAGTAATAGCATAATTATAATCCTTTTTCTTCAAATGTTATATCAATGTAGAATTATTATCCAATAATGAGCAGTAAGAAATAAAC
>JZKD02S0208420.1:118342-134760 GCA_000966675.3 Picea glauca
CAAACCTGGGGTCTCCAACTTCTCATGGCCATAACTCTCTAACCGTGAGGAATTATGTGGTGTTCCACATACCACCGGAAATGACATGACAAGCACTATCCATCTAGGATATTTTACCTGACAAATTCATTTTCCTTCATCTCATTATTCCACAATTAAGCATGCATTCTCTTACTCCACAAAGTGTCTTCCCGTGAGGGCTTTCACCATAAGGGGACCACTTTGGAGTTCATCCATATTTACTTCTTATCAAAAATGAAAAAACAATAATGAGTCATATTTACATCAAAATATATTGGGTCCATTACCCAAACCTTTGTGTTATGGGTCTTTCTTCAAGGATTGACATCAATGACAACCAACCTTAATCAACAGTAAGGTGAAGACCTTGAAGACTTGATGAATCATTATTTTCTTCCCCGAGAGTCTGATGCAGGAGCATCTGACAACAAGTTGTAGAATTGATCTCAAGGATGAAAGAAATTTACCAAGGGAGTTAGTTCCCTAATTTCTTTTATTATATCTGTAATAATTATGAAATATCTCTAGAAGAAATTTTTGTTGAGTTTGTTTGATTAGATATCGAGGTGTTTGTCACAGGTGTTAAGTTTGTTGCCACATATTAGGAACAAATCTATAGTTTAGGCATTTGTTAAGATAATTCAAGATTCATTTGTTTGTGAGCTATCTGAGGGCTCAAGATATATTGAATTCTTTGTAAGAGGTAGAGGTGAGTGAGTGTGTGAGATTGAATATGTAAAATGTGTGGATCGCACATGTCTAAGAGACCAAGAAGGAAAGAGATTTCCTACGTAAATTTACCCCTCCGTTGATAAAAAGAAAGAATAGAGAGTGTGGTGTTGTCGCGCTGTGTGTTTGCATTTTGTCCTGTTACATTTTTGACTTGTTAAATTATATGTATAATCTATCTTAGAAGAGTGACAAGTTTATGTGATTGCAGGAAGACCGTGCGCAGTTAAATTTGACAAGTTTTAAAATTTTGTTTAAAACAATATTTTCATGAGTATTTGTCTTTGCAGGAAGAAATAGTCATTATTTGTCGTAGTGGAACACCCCATAAATATCTACAACAATTTAATGTTTTTGCAACATTCTGCGTGCAGAGTAACATGTGAAACACCCACATTATTTGTTGAATTTCCCGTTGAATTGTCTGCGATGGATTTCGTCAAAAATTTTCATTGATGTTTCCACGCAGAGGTATATCCACGTAGTGGTAATTCTGTGCAGAGTTATCTATGAAAGATAACAATTCAGCGTTGTAGGTAAAAGGTAAAATTTGAATGCATGTTTGTGTTGATTCAAGGCCAGAAAAGCAACCTGAATATTGACTGCAACAGAGTGTTGAAAACTCTATGATTGTGGGTTGAAGTTGATGGTGTTTTCCATCATCTTATCTACACTAAGATAGAGGAGGATCATGAGAAACATTTGAGGATGGTGCTATAGGTGTTGAAAGAGAAACAATCGTACGCCAATTTAAGTAAGTGCGCTTTCTATCAAAGGAAAATCCATTATTTGGGCCACATTGTCTCAGAGGAGGGAATAGCAGTGGACTCTGAGAAGATTAAAGCAATCAAAAGTCAGTCAATAACAAGGAATGTTTCAGAAGTGATATCAATTATAGGAGATTCATTGAAGGTTTTTCCAAGGTAGCACATCCAATCACTTCACTGCAGAAGAAGAGAACACAGTTTGAATGGACGTCCAAATGTGAAGAGAGTTTCCAGCATTTGAAGGAATTGTTTACTAATGCACCTATTCTAAAGGTTGCATATCTAGATGAAGATTTTGTTGTGTGCAAATATGCATGCAAGGAAGTGCTTCGGAGAGTCATTATGCAAAATGGGCATGTCATATTTTATGAGTCAAAGAAGCCCAAGGAGCATGAAATAAATTATGTTACCCATGAATTGGAGTTGGAAACCATAGTTCATTCCTTAAAAATGTGGAGACATTAACCATTAACTCGTGGGGAGAAAATTCGAGTTGAATACAAATCAGAGTGGTCTAAAGCACTTGTTTGAGGATCCAAATCTAAATGCCAAACAATCTAGATGGTTGGAATTTCTTAGCGAATACGACTTCAACATCGAGCACATCAAGGGAAAAGAGAATAAATCGGCGGATGCACTCAGTAGAAGGGTGCATGAAATGCAGGCTACAACCATTAGCATGTATTTTTTAAATTTAAAAGGAAGAATTTTGGAAGTAGTAGCATCAAATAAACATTATGCAGAACTTACAGAGGAATTGTAGCAGAAAAATATACTACTGAAGTTTAAATATTATAGATTAGAGGAGGATGGAATTCTATTGTTCAGGGCCAAAGTTATGTTCCTAACACTCAAGAATTGATAAATATAGTGTTAAAGGATATGCACAACGTACCATGTGTTGGTCATCCAAGGTACCAAAAGACTATTGTAGCAGTAGGAAACTAATATTTTTGTCTTGGAATGAACAAAGATGTGGATGATTACACAACCAGGTGTATGAAATTTTAGAAGGTGAAGATTTAACATAGACATCCAACATGATTGTTACAGCCTTTGTCCATTCTTGAATGGAAGTGGGTGGTAGTTACAATAGATTTTATCACCAAGTTTCCAAGAAAAACAAGGCAACATGATTCCATCATGGTAGTGGTGGAAAAACTTACAAAGGTTGCACATTTTATACTGGTGGAAATGACTCACAAGGAAGCCAACATCCTAGATATTTTTATGAAGGAAATTTATAGGCTAGATGGTTTGCCTAAGGAAATAGTGTCAGATAGAGATCCCAAGTTCACTTCCAACTTTTGGAAGGGGTTGTTTAAGGGATATATCATATATATCAAGTTCACTTTTTATTTGAATTTCAATACAATATATCATATAGATTCAGATGGGAAAAGAGAGAGGACTAACCAAATAATTGAAGATATGTTGAGAATGTATGTAATGGACAAGCCTTCCAAGTGGGAAGGCTACCTTCATTTGGTTTAATTTGGTACAATAATGGGCATTAGGAATCATTGAACATGATCTTGTTTGAAGCCTTATATGGAAGGAAATGAAACATGCCAGTGAGTTGGGACAACCCAATAGATAAAGCAATTATTGGGCCAGAATTATGAAAGGAAATGGAAGAGTATATGGTAAAGATCAGACATAATTTAATATTGTGTATGATATGAAAAAGAGTTATGCAGATAAAAGTAGTACATACAGAGAATTCAAAGTGGGTGAGCATGTGTTTTTAAAACTAAAGGCTAATAGAAGCTCATTGAGATTGGGAAGTTTCCCAAAGTTGGCGGTGAGTTATTGTGGGCTATTTGAAGTTTTAGAGAAGATAGGACCAGTTGCATACATGCTTGAATTTCCTATATCCATGATAATTCATAATGTGTTTCATGTATCTTTATTGAATAAATATGTGCCTAATCCTAACCATGTAATTGGTTGGAACATGATCCAGGTGGAGCATGAAGGGGAATTTTGAGTGGAACCAGTGCGCATCTTGCACTAGAAAGTCAAAGTGCTTAGGAACAAAGTCATTGGCCTAGTAAAGCTTCAATGGACTTGATACAGTCCTGAAGATGCTACATGTGAGCATGAGGATCCCATGCGAAAGAAGTATCCACAATTTTTTACAAATTTTGAAGAAAACTAAACGTACATTTGTATATAAGTGTGCAAGGCTCCATTTTGGAAACTGGAGCTCATGGATCCACATCTCAGAGACTTATTTTATGATATGTGTTATATCCTGGGGGATTTTGGTGTAGAGAAGGGGGTACACTTCCTTAGGTTGTGCAGGTTGCGGGGAATGAGAGATTGATGGTTGGAATTTCTACATGAGTTGTAAACTTTCGAAAGTATAAAGTACCATGATGTAAAATTTTTATACTGGTATGGTGATGTGCACCAAGGACAATGCAAATTGTAGGGGGAGGGAAATGTAACATCCTCATTTTTAATCCCCATTGTGTCAATGTATAATGTAAATATGATGTGCATCTGTGGGCCTGACTATGAAATATGTAAACATTGTATATCATAATAATAAAAGAAAATGTAACCCCAACTGTAGATGGACACAGATGGAGTAATGGGGGCTAAGTTTCCATAAGAGAGGGGGGGTCCAAGGGGTCCAAAGGGAAAATATTCATGTGTATTAACCCCAACCCAATTTCTGAATTATTATTGTGTATGAACCTTCTGATGCAGGAGCATCGCTCGACCTCATCAAGCGCCAACAAGCCAACACATTGGCACACTTGGAGGAACGGATTCCAAGGGAAGAGAGGTGCTAGTCCTCTCATTTTGTGCCTAAATGTACTAAATATTGTAATTCTCAGGAAAATCGATCCATGTTCCTTTGTACAGGCTTCATGTGAAGTCACCTTTAATGGCTGACAGGTAGATATGCTTATTTCTAGTTCAGACTAGTTGTTCATTGATTGTAATCGAATACCATTCAATGCGAGTAGGTAGATGGAGGGAAGGCTCGAGGAGCCTCTCTTTTGTAAAAATATTCACAATTAATTAGTGCTATTAGAGAGTTTTTATTGAGTGCATTAGAGAGCTCAAGAGAGGAAAGGGGAAGAGATGAGACTCAATTATTGTCCATCCTTTGTAAATATTTGTACAGAACCATTCAGAATTAATACAAAAGTAGTTTTTCTTGCATATGATATGTCTGTGTTTTTTATGTGTGATGAATGTTCAGTTCTGAATGTCTCCTGTGTTTATTTATGAATGTTGTGGATGTATGCAAATATTTTTAATTTGTAGGATTAGATAGACTTCTCTATCTTTGTAAATTTTGGGGTAGTTCTGGGCTCTTAGGCTTGTGAAAGGAGTGCACACTAGAGTTAGAGACAAAATTCTATGAAGCCAATGAAAGGAGTTCACTTGAACTCTGTTTCAAGTTCAAAGAATATCGTTCTAGGTGGGAACACCAAAGAAATTCATTTACCTCAGAAGGGAGGATTGTGCAAGGAGTGCACATCAGAGTTGTTGAACACTATGAAGAAGAATTACGAGAGTTAATGAATACTTTGAAGAATCTGCAAGGAGTGCATTGAGTAGGCGCAAGTAGTGCATGAAAAATCTATCTCGAGTTCTGTGATAAGGTTTCAAAGTGGGCATACAAGAAGTTAAGAATCAAAGGAGATTCAAGTGCAAGTCTGCACAAGGAGCGCAAGGAGTGTGCCATAAACTAGTCTAAGTCCTAAAATGCAAGGGAAGCGCAAGTGTGCGCCAATACTTCATCTAAAGTATTGAACAATTTTAGGAGGACAAGCGAAGAACTAGTAGGAGGGAACAAGAAATCATTTGGAGGAACAAAGGGTCGATACCCTTAGGAATTGAGTAAGTTAAGTGCTCAAGAGGAATAGTGCAAGTGTGTGGAAGGCCTATGCAAGGAGTGAAAAAGGCAAAGACAGTCCCAGCCTAGGACTGTGGGAGAAGTGCAAAACATGTGCAAGTGAACTTCATTTTAAGTTCCAAGATCAAGAGAAATAGTGCAAGCAGAGGTCAAGTAGTCAATATGGTAGAGGGGAAGATAAAAGGCCAAGACCTTTGAAATTACTTGAGAAAAACCCTTCATCGGAAGGAAATCACATTGTGCAGAGGAGGAGAAGCTACAGCGGTCATCAAATCTGTTGTTACAATAAATATGGGCCATTAGATCAGAGCCCAACTAGAAGGAGGAGCACGTAAAGGAGGAAAAATCTTGTCCATTGGATCTAGGCATGAGAATCGACAGTCGTCTGATACAGGTAAGTTGCACAAGGTTTAACCCTATGTACCCTTTGAACTTCATTAGTTCAAATTTTTTCAAGCTTGTGTTTTGAAGGAGATAGGATCCTCGAAGTCCAGGGATCCGGAGTAAATTCGGACCATCCATTTGTAAGTACACATGTTAGTAGATCTGTGAGTCCGGAGAACGGGCACTCCGGAAGGTGGAGGTAACATAGTGCAGAAGCAGAAATAAACGGTTGAGATCCAATCGAGAGATCACAGAAGAGTGGACAATCATTAGATCCAGAGGAGTTACACAAGTATTAAGTGGTGAAGTCCTTCATACTTCACACATTCGGGATATTTGGAGTGTGGAGGCATCGGGGCCCCCAAAGTCCTGAAGGGTGGAGCTAATCATATTCATTTGTTTCAAAGGAAATGTGTTAGAAGATTCAGAGCCTTAGTACTACGGAGGGTTTTGGGCCAAGTATTAGCGGAAGACTCCCGAAGGGCCGGGAGCTAGAGTGAATATCAATCGTCCATCAGAAGGGACACATGGCAGTGGATCTAGAAGTCTGGAGTTCTAGCACTCCAAAGAAAACCAAGTGCAGTGTTGTGGGGACTTGTGAAGGCCTAAAGGCCAAATTCAATCCCAGTCATCCATTGGAGAAGGACGCATGGAAAAAAATCACAAGTTGGGGACGTGGCACTTCAACAGATTTGAGTCATCATGCAGACGGGGAATAAAATCCTCAAAGTCCCGGAAGGATCTTGGTCGTCAATCAGGAAGGGGACACGTGGAGGATGAAGAAGTCTTTTCGTCATTTCAGCATCATGAGATACAAAGGGCTATGTGTATTGAGATTAGTGAACAATCATCGAAGCCCAAAGAGAAGAGATATGAGTCATCCATCTGTCGAAGCTTGAGAGTCGTAGATTTAACACTTGGGCGTATTCATTGATTTGGTGATCCATGAGATTTTGTGGAAAGGTGTTGAGGTAAAATCGTCGAAGCCTGAAGCACAGAGGTGGAATAGTACCCGTTGATCTAGGGAGCATCGGAGCTGTCCGATCAGCCATTTCGTCATTCAGCGTTTGGCACTTTGCAAGTGTTGTACATTGGAGAGGAAAATAAATCGTCAAAGTCTAAATTGTGAAAGAGGCATAGAGTCGTTGATCTGGTGGTGAAATAAGGGTCGTCAAATATTCCTTTTTCAGTGATCGAAACTTTGTGAGTGTTATGTGTATTGGACATGGTTAGAAAATTGTTGAACCCGAATCCCCGTGGAGAGTCTGAGCCATCGATCTCAGTTCCTGTTGAGTACCGTTGATCTTTTTGCCTTTTGTTTCAGTAGTTCACAAGTTTTGTGTATTCGATGGAGTTAAGGGGAAAGAAAGGCAGAAAATGTTGAAGCCTGAAGCATTGAAATAGTGCGTTGTTCTTGATGCCTATTCATAGCCCTCAGTCATGTGAGCAGTTGGCCGGATAAAAGGAGCTATGGGGCCAAAATTGACCTTAAAGCAGAAAGTGAATTAGAGAGAAAACGCCCGCAGGTTTTTAGCATTGACCTGCACCAGGGAAATTAAGGACCTGTGTTTGATAATGAGGGATCAGTAGGGCCTAAAGAGCCGATTCGGCTCCCGATTATGAAATATCCTAGACCGAGAAGTCGCACAGACCCTAGGAGAGAGTGGTGTCTACATCAAGTGGTATCAGAGCCTATTTTTTTTTTACGGACATTGGGAAAAGGAGAAGGAGAAGACAGAGTACTGATGCTATGTGAAGATTGTTTACAAGTGTGCATCAGTTAGTAGACAACTAGGAGGGTTGTAGGAGAAATCCAATAATGCTCTCAGTTGCATAGAAAGTGAAGTAGATAGTCAGGTGGGTTGAAGAAGAAGAACCAGTTGTGTTCTTGGAGGTAGAGGTGAAAGATGGATACTGAAGGCCATAAACCGGGTCAGAGAAAAGAATGCCAACAGGTGAACAATGCAAAGAAGGATAAAGAGCTCAAGGAGATCTGAGATAATTTCTACAGGTTAATGTTGAAGATGCAGTAGGAAGCACAAGGAAGCTTCAGGTATGAATGGCCCATGAAGCAGAAGGAAAAGTGGCCTATACAACAGTTGATTGCCAAAAGGTAGATGCAAAATTTGTGGAGGTGGTTGAGGCATGCTGAAACCCTCAGTGCCACAAAGGAGGAGATGGTTTATATTTGTGAACCAGAGGTTGGAAGGAACCTCAGCGATGAGGAAGAGAGATCAAATGAAGATCTCATAGACTTCCAGGAGGGAAGAGGTGAACTTTCAGATTGTCAAGTGGTAATTGGAGACCCTGATAGAAAGAAAATTGTCAGAGGAGATAGTTGAGCAGCAACTCAGTAAAGTTGTTGTAGAAACAAAATATGTAGTGGAGTGGAAAGATAATTCCACATGAGATGAAATCAGCATGGGAGACAAAGATAATATTCCCATTGATCTATGTGAAGAATTGGAATCCCTAGACAAAAGGTTTATGGTGCAGAGCTAGCGCATCCAACAAGTTAAGTTGGAATTGGATGATGAAGAGGAGATGTAGCAAAGCATACTGCAAAGGAGGAGCCAACTAGTAGACCAACTAGACAAAGTGATAAAGGAGATAAGGAAATTGATTCTAGAGGCAGAGAAGAAGGTAGCCAATAGTAGAAGGAGGTAGAACATAGGATAACCTGCAGAAGCAGCAAGACAACAACAGTAACAACAACAAGGAAGAGTAGTATATGGATAGCTCCAGAGTGAAGTATGGGACCCTGGAGGATATCAACCTCAACAGCAGGGGAGCCATGAGCAAGAGATCATGATTTTTGTTAGCATGGGAGTATGATGCAGGAGCATCTCTCCACCTCATCAATTGTCAGCAAGCCAGTGCATCGGTGCGCTTGGAGGAATGGATTCCAAGGGAAGAGAGGCGTCAGTCCTCTCATTCTGCGCCTAAATTTAAAATTCTAAATGCATAATTAAATGTATTAAAATTGTAAGGCTCAGGAAAGTCGAGCCATGTGCCTTTATACAGGCTGCATGTGAAGTCGCCTTTAATGGTTGACATGTAGATAGGCTTAGTTCTGGCTCAGACTAGTTCTCCATTAATTGTAATTGAATACCATTCAATGTGAGTAGGTAGATGGAGGAAAGGCTCAAGGAGCCTCTCTTTTGTAAAAATATCTTGTATAAAAATTCATTAGTGTTATGAGAGAGTTGTTATTGAGTGCATTAGAGAGCTCAAGAGGGGAGAGGAGAAGAGTTGAGACTCAGTTGCAGTCCAGCCTTTGTAAATCTTTGTACATAACCATTCATAATTAATACAAAAGCAGGTTTTCCTGCATATGAGGTGTCTATGTTTTTTATGTGTGATGAATGTTCATTTTCTGAATGTCTCTTATGTTTATTTATGTATGTTGTAGATGTATGAAAATAGGTTTCATTTGCAAGATTAGATATACTTCTCTATCTTTGTAAATTTTTGGGTAGTTATGGGCTCTTAGGCTTGTGCAAGGAGTGCACACTAGAGTTAGAGAGAAAACTTTGTGAAACGAGTGCAAGCAGTGCACTTGAACTCTATTTCGAGTTTAGATAAGAGCGTTCTAGGTGGTCACACCAAAGCAATTCATTTACCTCATAAGGTCTAACTATGCAAGGAGTGCACATTAGAGTTGTTGAACACTCCGAAGAAGAATTCCTAGAGTTACTGAATACTCTAAGGGCTCTACAAGGAGTGCATTGAGTAGGTGCAAGGAGTGAATGAGAACTTTGCCTTGAGTTCTATGAGAAGGTTTCCAAGTGGGCACACCAGAAGTTAAGACTCAGAGGAGATTCAAGTTCGAGTATGCATAGGGAGCGCAAGGAGTGCACCAGAAACTAGTCTAAGTCCTAGACTGCAAGGGAAGCCCAAATGTGTGCCAATAATTCATCTAAAGTTTTGAAAAAGCTCAGGAGGACAAGTGAAGAAGTGTCAAGAGGGCAGAAGAAATCATTTGGAGGAACAAAGGGTCGATACCCTTAGGACTTGAGTGAGTTAAGCGCTTAAGAGGAATAGCGCAAGTGTGTGCAAGGCCTATGCAAGGAGTGCAGAAGGCAAAGACAGTCCAAGTCTAGGAGTGTGGAAGAAGCACAAAACATGCACAAGTGAACTTTGTTTTAAGTTCCAAGCTCAGGAGAAACAATGCGAGCAGAGGTTAAGTAGTCAAGCTTGTAGAGGGGAATATTAAAGGCCAAGACCTTTTAAATTACTTGAGAAAAACCCTTCATCAAAAGGAAATCACATTCTACAGAGGAGGAGAAGCTAAAACAGTTGTCATATCTACTGTGAGAATCATTTTGGGCCAGTATATCGGAGCCCAGCCATAAGAAGGAGCACCTACTAGAGGAGGACAAATCTGGTTCGTTGGATCTAGGGGCGAGGATCTACAGTCACCCGATCTAGGTAAGTTGCATGGGGTTTAACCTTATGCACCCTTTGAACTCCGTTAGATATAAAGTTTTTCAAGATTTTATTTAAAGGAGATAGAATCCCCAAAGTCTAGGAATCTGGAGTAAAACGGGACCGCCCATCTATAAGGACACTTGTCAGCATATCCATGATTCCAGAGAACACTCTAGATTGAGGAGGTGACACAGTGAAGAAGTGGAAATAAACTGTTGATATCCAGTCGGGAGATCAAAGAAGAGCGGACAATCATTATATCCATAAGAGTTGCGCAAGCATTAAGTAGTGAAGTCCATCGGACTTCGCGCATTTGGTATATTTTGAATTTGGAGGCATCAAGAACCCCAAAGTCCCGAAGGGCAAAGCTAATTGCAGTCATTTGTTTCAAAGGACAAGCATCATAACATATGGAGGTTCGGAGCCTTAGTACTCGGAAGGTTTTTTGGCCAAGTATTAGTGGAAGACTCTCGAAGGGCCGGGAGCCGAAGTGAATCCTAGTCGTCCATCGAAAGGGACACGTGGCAGCGGATCCGGAAGTCCGGAGGTCCGACACTCCGGAGAAAACCGAGTGCAGTGTTGTGGGGACTAGCGAAGGCCCGAAGGATGGAATAAATCCTAGATGTCCGCTGGATAAGGACGTGTGGCAATAGATCACAATTTGGGGACGTGGCACTTCGGAATATTTGATTCATCGTGCATACGGGGAAGAAAATCCCCGAAGTCCCAAAATAATCCTGGTTTTCGATCAGGAAGGGGAAACGTGGAGGACGGAGAAGTATTTTTGGCATTTTTGCGTCAGGAGATATGAAGGGATGTGTGTGTTGAGTGTAGTCAAAAATTTTCAAAGCTCGAAGAGAAGAGACCTGAGCCATCCAATTGTCGAAGCTTGAGAATCATATATTTAACACTTGGGCATATTCGTTGATTCGACGATCCATGAGATTTTGTGGAAAGGTGTTGAGGTAAAATAGTTGAAGCCCGAAGTGCGGAGGTGGAATAGCAATCGTTGATCTAGGGAGCAATGGAGTCGTCTGATCAGCCATTTCTGCATTCAGGGTTTGACACTTTGCAAGTGTTGTACGTTGGAGAGGAAAAGAAATCGTTGAATCCTGAATTGCGAAAGAGGTGTAGAGTCATTGATGTGGTGGTGAAATAAGGACCGTTAAATCTGTCTTTTTTGGCAATCAAAAATTTGTGAGTGTTATGTGTATTGGACATGGTTAGAAAATTGTCGAAGCCGAATCCCCATGGAGAGTCTGATCCGTCGATCTCAGTGTCTATTGAGGACCGTTGATCTTGTTTCCTTTTGTTTCGAAAATTCACAAATTTTGTGTATTCAATGGAGTTAAGGGGAAAGAAAGGCATAAATCGTCGAAGCTCAAAGCATCGAAATAACATGTTTTTCTTGGCACCTGGTCATATCCCTCGGTCACGTGAGGATTTGGCTAGAGAAAAGGGGCTAGGGGCCCAAAATTGTTTTTAAAGTAGAAATGGCCTTAAAGAGAAAGCACCCACAGGTTTTTAGCATTGACCTACACCAGGGAAATTAAGGACGTGTGTTTGATAATGGGGGCTTAGCAGGGCCCAAAGAGTCAATTCAAATCTCGATTATGAACGATCCTAGACTGGGTGTTCGCGCGAACCCTAGGAGAGGGTGGGGTCTGCATCACCTTCTAATTTCATTTTGAGTGTATCAAATCCCCAATAATTAAACACATGTAAGAGTGTCGGTGTGAAAATTTACTTCACTTAGTTAATGAGAGCATGGGGTTGAGTACAATCAACTTTGGGGAATGTGAGAATCAACATGGATGGGTAAAATGGAATTTCGAATGGGTAGTGTAGGAAGGGTTTGACATGCTTGTTTTGGAGCATCAAGTCAGTGGAGATTATTGTAGCTTAAAGGAATCCATAGTAGGTGCTATGGAAATCTTGTTGGAGCTCTTGTTGCATGAAGAAGTAGGATATTAGGCCTATAGAGAGATATTTATGTGTGGGAAATTTCTCTAGAGTGGTGAATTGTTGTTGTGAGCTTTCCTATGGTAGCTAGCATCCTTGGAGTCCCTAGCAAGAGATATTTCTCATCAACATGTTTTGGATCCCTGCAGGCAAGTGGGAATTCCTAAGGGACTATGTGCAGTGAAGGGGGATCCCATTCTCAGGTTGTGCAGGTTGAGGGGAAAAGATTTGGTGGATTGGGATGGATTATTAGCTTGTTGTGGGAATGTATTGGACAGTGAGAGACAACCTCTCCCGTGGATTCATAACCCCAGCTCAAGGGTGATTTTCTATTGATATTTGGAGCAACGAATATATGGTTTGGAGGAACATCCATTCTTTGTAGATAGTTGTACATAATTTGATAAAATATAAGTGTTTTTATCTCTATTTCATTTTTTTAATTATGGGTTTTATTTATTGTGTGTATACTTTGAGTTTGAGCAATTATATGTTGCTATGTGAATGTTAAATTTAGTTGCATTCATGTTTTAAAACTGATGTTAGTTGCATGTTAAAATTTGTTGTATGAATTTAGTTAAATGGTATCAAATATTTTTTATGGGTTTAGTAGTGGGGGCCACTACAACTTGATCTTTGTATATGTATAGGTTGGCATGCCTCCAACTACAATCATTATAACAAGACAAAATTCTCGAGCACTAACATGGCATAGTCTCTCCAAAACCTAGGGCAAGACTTCTACTTTCATCAAGACTATGATATCACTAAATGGTATTGTACATCTGGAAGCTGATTCAATATGGTGATGTAGACCTCCACCTCTTGAAACAAAAATAACTATAGTTGCAAGTAGATTGTTTGTTGTGTTGGCATTGAAGGTTTTCACAATATCTAGTACTTACAATTTGTTTTCACAACACAAAAAATGGTCTCTCAAAATCGGTTCTATTGATGAATATATCATGTGCCAATTCCAGGACTCTTTTGTTTCTATAACTCTTCCTATATCCTCCTCTGCTATATGTAATCCTCGTACTCCCTACCGACCACAGGGAAAATCTTGAAAGAGAGGTATAAAGAATCAATTTCTGGCCTCTTGTTTGGCTTATCTTTGGATCCTTTTAGCCTTTTCATCCTTCATCGTTTTGGAAATTTGATGCAAATCAACTTTGATCCTCCTCTTCTTGTGTTTGCTTCTCCTTAAAAAAAATATATGTGCAGTGAAGGAAAATTCCACCACTATTTTATGTGATGATATGAAGCAACAACAAACATTACATGACACGAAAAAAAGAACACACGAGACGACAGAAGATAAGAGGAGAGGTGGAAGTGTTATTCCCGACAATGTTTCATCGAAACCTGCACAAGAGATCTAGATAAAGAAAACACAAACAAAGATTGTCAATAAAGGATGAGAGATTCAATATGTAAGAATGAGAAAATATATTCACACTACTCCAATGAACTGGTCAATGAATGAATGATTGATATCGATGATCAATATGATCAATATAATCAATATGATACAATGAATGAGTGGAATACACTCATATATAGGAAAGAACATTCCATAATTAAGAAAAGAAATCAAGTAGTTAGCTTTCCTTAGGAATGCATGCATGCATAATAGTGATGATCTAAATAGAAAGTCTAAAATAGAACTAGTCAGTTAACTCCCACTGAACTAGTGTGTCAAAAATAGAAATTTCTCCAAAACCTGCCCTGAATATCACTATGGAGTAAAAAATGAGTCACGACAACTAGGTCATATTCGGTACTCATGTACAATTCAACTAATGGACACTGCATAAAAATGAGGAAAGAGGGAAAACCATGTGGGAACAAAACCCCCCTCAAAAGACAATGCATCAAAAGAAGAAAAGGCAGCTGCTAGGAAACTGTGTTCACTCTAAGACGATCCCACAAAGTTTGAAACTTCTGCTCACTGAAATTCTTCATGAATATGTAGAAATATTTATGGATCTGATGAAGTCCTTTGGAAACCTATCTAGCCTTGTACCTCTTGATCATGTGGACCCATCTACACCTGAAAATATTCATTTCTGGTGGAAGTGGAACCAGATCCCAAGTATGATTCTATAGGAGTGAGTCATACTCCTTCATGGTTTCTTTCCATAATGAATTTCCCACAGCCTCATTGTAGGTTTGTGGATCAGAATATTGAACCATATAACAATGCAGGAGCATCGTTGGTTCAAAATATGAAAGTACATGAGAAGGCTCCTCATACTTAGATCGAGTCCTCCTTGAATACAATGGATTCCATGCAAGGGAACATGCTTCCTGAAGTGTGAACTATGCCCTCTTGGGAATCTATTGAAGCTTTGGCGTTGGATTCTTGTCTGGATGTACTACCTGCTCATTTCCATGTACATAATATGAGTGTATGGAATCATCTCTAATGTTTGGCACTGATGGAAGCACAAGAGTATTTGCATGTTTCATTGGAGGTGCATGCAAAGTACTCTCCTTATGTGTAAGTAGTAAATAAGAGTCATTGTAGGCAAACTTAGTGAATTTATACAACCTTTATTTGTGATCCACCTCACCAATTGCAATAATGGAATTTTCACACATGTCAAGTACAAAAACTAAATTTGATGTAAATTCAAAATTTTTACCTTTTTTAGTGATCTCATAAACTGAGATCAGGTTCATAGAAATCTTTGGAACATGTAAAACATTCTCAAAATTTCCATTATGGAGTTCCACTCTCCCCTCTCCTGCTACTTCCACTAGAGTATCATCATCCATGCAAATAGGGGGTCTTGAGAATGAACTCAAAGAAGTAAAAACTTCCTCTTTCACTTCCATATGATGTGATGCACCAGAATCTATAATCCATTAATCATATGAGGAATTAACTGCAACAAGAGAATGATGAGCATGATAATTACCTCAAGAGAATGATGAGCATGATGATTACCTTTCTTCCCTTGGACTAATCTCTCTATTGTTCTTGAACAACATCTCTATTCTTCTTTCTTATCATCCCAACGAATTCCCTTTATAAAGTAGACTAAGGAATGATTTTACATCACAAAAATTCTCAAGTAGGACTTCAATTCAGCAACAAGAGATAATAACATCTTCTCCCTTTGCAGTTTTTCATCAACAATAGATAATAACATGAGAACAAATTCTCATCCTTTTACTTCCACACTTATGTTGCTTTTGCACTTTAGTTATTTCCACACTTCTGTCATTGTCACCAGCTTTTGTTGGACTAATCTCTTTTTTGTTCCAAAACAACATCTATGTTCTTCCTGCTTATCATCTCAACAACTTCCCTTTACAAAGTAGACTAAGGAATGATTTTACATCACAAAAATTTTCAAGAAAGACTTCAACTCATTAACAAGAGATAATAATGTATTCTCCCTTTGCAGTTTAACCATACAACATCAACTGGGAACACAAATAAAACCAATAAATAATATTTAATCAATCTTCAACAAAGAGCTAAATAGCTATCATTTTTTAGGGAGGATATACTCAACCCAATCCCGATATGTTGAAACTAGAAGAGAACATGTAAGATTATTGCAAGTCAACTTTGAAAGTATTTTTTATTCTTAATTATGTTACCTATATATGTGATGGAATTGAATAATCTTGGATTATAGATTTCAAATTTGTTAAATGTTGGAGGCTCCCACTTAGCCCTAATCTCCTTCGCTCCTATAATTGTGTGTGTGTGTGTGTGTGTGTTTTAAAGAAAGAGTCGAGTTTGGTAAGCCTAAAAACTATCAACAACCCATAGGTGAGTCATCTGTTACCTCACAGAGTACCACCACTTCTTACCTAGAATTTCTTGATGGAAGGTAGATTAATCACGAACAACAAGAGTGACTAGTGACCTAGAAAGACTCCCAAGGATTCACATCGTTACCTCTTGGAAATATGCCTTGAAATAGGCACTTCAAATCAATTGATCTAACACATTGGGCTCACATTATTTTTTTTTTCATCAGATCCCCCGCTCTTCCTTAGAATATTTGTATGGAGGGTGGCTCAAATACTAACCGCAATAATAGTTTGCAACCTAGTGAGACTCAACTGGACTTGAACCTCAATTGAACTAGAAAAAAAGACCTCATGTCAAACTTTGCTATGAAACAACATATGTTAAATTAACCCACTAAATTGTGTGTGTGTGCATGTGTATGCGTGTGAGCGCACCCACACATATGCATGGATGTAGGCATGTGTGTGTG
>JZKD02S0208420.1:140466-156695 GCA_000966675.3 Picea glauca
TATAAGTTTTAAGTTTTTTCCCGAAAAAGACTGTTATCTTGGTTTGGTATCCAGATGATGATAATGCTACTCACTAGAGTGTAACTTAAGTGAACAAGTCAGCTCGTGATGAGACCTCTTGTCCTTTGACAAAAGAAAATGTCAAAGGCCATTGCCCTGGTGTGGTAGACATAGTGGGAATGTCACTTAGGTTAGTATCCAATGATTGTGGTAGGTTGGCTCGTGATGAGACCCCCTATTCTTTGTGGGAAAAGAAAGAAATTTTATTGATTTTTTTTTTTTTAGAAGTCTATGAAGGGAGGCTCATCTACTCCTTAAGAGTAAGGGATGGTGTAAAGAAGTGTAAGGATTCCAAGTGTGGAAAAGGAAAAATGTGTGCGACAAAGGAACAACAATTGTTCCATTCAAAGGAGCAGCAGGCACGCAAAAGGAACAACAATTGTTTCGTTCAAAGGAACATCGTGCGCACAAAAGGAACAACAATTGTTCCATTCAAAGGAACAACAGACACGCAAAAGGAACAACAATTGTTCCATTCAAAGGAACAGCAGGCGCGCAAAAGCAACAACAATTGTTCTGTTCAAAGGAACAGCAAGTGCGCAAAAGGAACAACAATTGTTCTATTTTTAACCATCTGAATAGGTAATTTTTAGAAACCTGGCAATGTATTTTGCTTGAATTCAAGGTTGATTCCTCATCAACTAAATTCATTTATGAGTTGGTTTATTTCAAAATTAAGTAATGGATGGTTTGTTAATGTTATGAATTTCATTATAGTTTCCCAATTGCTGCTACTGAATCATGACACATTCATTTCTCTGCGAGGGTTTGGGTGATGAGATGAAGCGGGAGTTTGGAACATAAAAGAGTGCTAATTGAGTTCATTACAGTTATCCTCCCTAGTTTTGAATTTCTTGAATGATTGTCGAAAATAATAAAAAAACTAAATAAAATCTACAGAAAACAAAATTATATATAGTATGTATAGTGTCAACAGAATTCAACATTTATGGAGTTGGGGTGGATGGATTACCTTCCCAGCCAGCCAAAATTTGAACGGTAGGGTCCTTACTTACCTCTTGGTAGAAAGATTCTTTTAAGGGTGGCTGATGATAGAATTATAGCCAGTGTCCATTGACCCTAAATGGAGATCCAGAACCATCGATGGTGCTTAATGTGACTGTTCCATTATCATGGACTTCATTGATTTCGTATGGTCCTAGCCACTGTGTATGTAATTTTCCTGGAAAATCCTGAAATCTGGAATCATAGAGGAGCGCCCAGTCGCCTTTTTTAAATGATTTTTTTTATATATGCTTGACGTGCCAGGTCGTTCTCTGTTGCTGAATAACAGTCATGCACTCTATAGCAGACAGACATGCTTCATCCAATTCATTGAGTTGTTGAAGGTGTTGTTTATGTGCTTTTGTAAGATCCAGTATGATTTCCTGGGCCATCCTTAGAGTCTTGATTTCAAACTCAATTGGGAAGATGGGTTCTTTGCCGTAGACTAAATGATAAGGAGAGTATCCAATGGTATTGCGCCATGTTGTGCGGTAAGACCATAAGGAATTTGGGAGCTCAGAAGCCAAATTTTGTTTGTTTGTTGACACAGTCTTTGTCAGGATTGCCTCGAGAACTTTATCGGTGCTTTCCACTTGCCCATTTGCTGGTGGATAGTATGGAGAAGTAATTTT
Organism: Picea glauca; assembly: GCA_000966675.3. NCBI lineage: Eukaryota > Viridiplantae > Streptophyta > Pinopsida > Pinales > Pinaceae > Picea > Picea glauca. The sequence continues at coordinate 142,164 of JZKD02S0208420.1, forward strand.
GTATTTGATATGATAGTTATCCAGGGTGGTGGTGATTCTATGAGTTGTAAATTGTGACCCCCCATCAGTAATTACCTCTCTTGGTAGTCCATAGCATATGAATAATTTGAAAAGAAATTTGATGACTACTTATTCTGTTGCATTTGGTAAGGCTTCTGCCTCTACCCATTTAGTCATGTAGTCCGTTGCGACTAGAATATAGGCCTTCTGATTTGACTTTGGATTGAAGGGGCCAATGAAGTCTAGTGCCCATCTCTCAAATGGTTCTGCAACTACTTGTGCTTTCAAAGGCATTTCATCAACCTGGCCTAGTTTTCCCATCCATTGACAACTATCGCAGTTCTGGACATATTTCTTCGCATCTCTGAATATTGAGGGCCAATAATAGCCCATATGCAGAATTTTGTGTCTAGTCATGTGATTTTCAAAATGCCCACCACAGGGCTCATCATGTCTAGCCTTTAGTATGTTGTAGATTTCGTCATCTCATACACATCTGTGGATCTAGAGATCAGCTCCTGTATGGAAGAGATATCTATTGATCCAGGCGAATCGTGTGCTACATTGGACGATCAGTTTTCTTTCCCTTGATGAAAGATGTGCCGGTAATATTCTCGCTGCCAGGTAATTTTCCACATTAGCGTACCAAGGTGGCTTTGTAGTAATGACAAACAGATGCTCATCTGGAAATCGATCTTTGACTATTAAGGAGTCGTCTGTTTTGGGTATGCGGTATAGGAAGCCTGCAACGAGGTTTTCTCTCTCGGGTCAATCTTTGATGGTGATATCAAATTCCTACAATAGTAACAACCATCAAGTGACCTGTCCATTAGTAATTGGTTTATTAGCCAGATATCTAATAGCAGAATGATCAACATACAGAATGACTGGATAGCCTGTTATATAATGACGAAATTTATTGATGGCATGTATAACAACTAAAAACTATTTCTCTCTTATTGTATAATTAAGTTCAGTTGGATTAAGATTATTGCTAATAAAATAAATGGCGTAGGGTTTCTTGTCCTCCTCCTGTCTGAGGACAACGCCTATGGCAATATCTGATGCATCGGTGGAGATGTGAAATAGTATTTTCCAATTTGGCCCCCTCAACATCGGTGCTGTTGAGATCAACTTCTTGAGTCCTACAAATGCCACATCACACTACCACTGAAATTCTACATTACCAGTCAAAGCATGTAAAGGTGCAGCAGTTCTTGCAAAAATTTTCATAAATCTACGATAGTATCCTGAAGCGCCAAGGAAACTACGTACCTCGGTTTGTGTGTGTGGTGTAGGTAGATTAAGGATTACCTCTATTTTTGTTGGATCTACCCTAATTCCATATGCAGAGATATAATTCCCTAGTACCATACCTTTTGTCATCATCATGTGACACTTTTTGTGGCTTAAACATAACCTAGTCGCAATGCACCGCTCTAGTATTTTCTCCAGGTTATTCAGTGCTTGATCGAAGTCGTCGCCATAAGTAGTGAAATCATCCATATAGACTTCAAGTCCTTCACTGATCATATCGCTAAATATTCTCAGAATGGCCCTTTGAAAAGTGGTTGGAGTGTTACAAAGTCCAAAGGGTAATACTCTGTATGCAAAAGTGCCCCAGGGGCATGTGAATGTAGTTTTATCTTGATCTTCTGGGGAAATCTGAATCTGATTGTACCCACTAAAAATGTCTAGGAAAGAAAATAATTTCTTTCCTGCCAAGTATCCAAGACCTGGTCAATGAAAGGCAAAGGGAAGTGGTCTTTTTGAGTGGCTTTATTAAGTTCCCTATAAGCAACACAGATGCGCCATTTCCGATTTTTCTTTGGGACGATCACTAATGGGGAAACCCACCAACTATCTGAGATGGGATATATAAAATCTACATCCAACAGCTTTTGTAATTATTCTTTAACAATATCCCTGAGGTGAGGATTCAATCTTCTCTGTGGTTGTCGGATAGGTCGGGTATCTTTTTCATCATAAATGTGTTGTGTGCAAAGTTGCGGATCAATACCTTTCATATCAGAATATTCCCATGCAAAAGCTTGTTGGTATTTGGAGAGGACTTGAATTAGGTTTTGTTGTTTTTGTTCATCTAAATTGGCATTGATGTTTAGAAACCTCCATGGTGCAATCTTTATAGGTTTGTCGTTATGAACGGCTGTAGTTGGAATATTTTGTTCCATTAAATATTCCAGCAGGTCTCACTGTGCTTCATAGTCTAGAACAACTTGGAGCATCTGGCAAGTCGAGTTGCTCATGGTGGCTGGATTATTGATAAACCCATTGATTACGTCATCCTCTAGCTTGTTTTTAAGTCTGAGGGCTTCTTCTTGCGTAACAGGGGCTCGTAAATCCTTCTCTGGGTATCGCAGTGGTGGAAATTGTGGATATACGAAAGTTGGGCTTGGTTTAGCAAGAGGATATAAAGTGAGGTTCTTTGTGATACCCCCTCTAGTGATTGTCATATTACCTACTCAACATCCTATGTACGCATCTGTTGTTGCAAGCCATGGCCTGCCTAGTATCAATGGATTCCCTTCAAGTCCACTTCTTGGGTTGATGATGAGGAAGTCCGTTGGATATTCCCAAGAGTCGATGGAGATGGCTATATCATGTAATGTGCCAACTAGTTGAACTACCGATCGATCTACTAATTGCAGCATTATTGTGGTGGGTTCGAAAGAGTTAAAACCCGGGGTATTGCAAGTTTTCATAGTCAGGATGTTGATGGATACTCCCAAATAAACTAGTGTATTGGGAAAAGAACAACCATGGATCTGAACTGTCACTATGGGATTCCCCAAATCTTCATATTTAATCAGTTCTTGTCTACCTAAAATTAGATCAGACAAGGCTTCTACCATGCGGACTGTTGATGATGGATTTTTAATTTTTCTGATGGGCTTTCTCCCACATAGCTCCTTGATTGTTTTTGCATAGATTGCGATGTCTTGAAGAGCTTGCAGGAGTGGAATATTGATATATAAATTCTTGAGTTCCCCTATAATGTCGAAGTTGGGATATACGATCAGTTTTGCTATCATCAATCTTTCGGGGAACAGATGGGAGGGCGTTACATCCTTATCAAGATCTTTTGATTCGACTGTTTCCCCCCTACTCAATTTCTTCTGTTATTACCATAGTCGAAGGTGTTATTGTTGATTGTTTTTCACTCTCCTGCTCTTGAAAAACGTTATTTTCTTCAGGAGAGATTATTCGTCCCGATCTCAACCGTAGTTCGATGCACCCTACCGAGATGGTATCTCCTTCTCCATTCTCCATAATCTGGACAAGCTGAGTTGGTTTGTTATTTGGATTTGGGTGAGGTTGGGATGGTAGTTGAGGGCGCAATTGGGATTGTGGGTTTTGGGGCAATTGGAGTGGTGCTTGTAACATAGGCTGAGTTTGAGGGGGCATCCCCATGGGTTGGTTTTTTATCCCCATGGGGCGCTGCCAATTCTGATTCCAATTTGGGTTTTGGGTATTCATGTTGGGCCACTGTGAAGAGTAGATGTTGTTATTTGAGTTTTTCCAGGATGAGGTGGGATATTGTTAGTTAGGCGTGGAAATTGCAATTGGATGATTCTACCAGGCAAGATTTGTAGCGGGTTGGTTTTGCCAAGTGGGATTTGCAAGTGGGTATTGTTGGGGCTTCCAGTTATGATTAGTAAATGGCATACCCTGCCATGTGCTACCAAGAGCTTGTTGTTGATTATACTGTCTAGAGAAGAAAGAGGAAGGGTCCTGCAGTGTATTTGGAGGCTGATTATGCCATTGACAATGCTGAGCCATTAGATATAATGGCTTTATTTCTTCTTCTTCTTATCTAAATATAGATTTCAGTCTAGAAAGTGATGGAAATTGTTCTATGTCATGATCCTTGGTGCAGATAGCGCAGACCCGGACCACATCCAAAGGGAAATCCCTTGGAGCATGTTTTCTTCTGCACTTGTGGAAAAATATGGCCAACATTTGTTCTGCTTCTGTTTTTTTCTGTTTGGCCTGCAACACATCCAATTGTGTAGTCAGAGTGCTCAGAATATTTGTTTTGAAGTTTTCTAAGAGATTACCAACTTCAGCTCGCGTAACACCCCCACTGGTAATATTGTTATTTCTAGTGAGGAGGGTACGCATCCCTGATCTGGTATGTGAACTTCCTCTTGAGCACTTGATGCACAATAGGACGATGTCATCATAAGTTTCTTGATAAATGTCACCCTTCCCCATTAAATTCAACGTTTCTGCCCATTCATCTTTCATATCTTTAATCAAAGTTGCCTTAAGTACTTCACCTGGTAACGTGCCATAGGGTGATCTTTGTAAATTATATTGAAATCTCTCGACATATTCTTCTAATAATTCATTTTCTTTTGCAGTCATTTGAAAGATTTCATATTTTAAGCCTCTAGTTCTACAATAATCCTAATATTTTGTCAAGAAGTATCGTTACATCTCATCCCATGAGTTTATAGTTCCTCCCCCTAATCCCATGAACCAGCGTAGAGCTGCTCCTTTCAAAGTGGAGGGGAACAATTTTAATTTTGGGGGTTCAGAGGTGTAATCATACCCTCTACATAGGACATCAAATTCAAATAAGAATGCGTCCGGGTCTTCTGAGATTAATCCATGAAAGGTTGGCAAGTTTTGTAGGGGAATTGCCTTCATGGGGGCATTGGCGATTGGATCAGCTATCGGATATTCCAAAGTAGAAGTCTAGGGACGTTGTGGATTTGGTTGTGCCATTTGATCAAAAATATGCCAGAAATATTCAGGGATTTCTTGATCTGGATATTTTATTTGAATTGATTGGTTATCTGATCCTCTAGGGGATTTGATTGCACTCCCTCTATCTGGGATTTCGGGTATGCCTTCTTCTTTCACAGGAGATTCAGGATCAGTTGGTGGGTCTGTCTTAGCTATCCCACTGGTTTCTCCTTCTCCTTCCTCAAGATTACAAGAGTTTCCCTCTTCTAAAGGGTTGAGGGGTGGAAGATCTATGATCTGAAAGGTTTTCTCAGTCCCTTCAGTTTTGCTATGAATCTCGGTGTGAGCTACAGTTGGTGAAACTTCCACCTGAGGGATTCGGGTAGATCCTTTCCTAGGTCCAACCGAAGCTTGAGATTCTGCTTTTTGGATGATGTCGTATATGAAAGTGCTTCTTCCAGGGAGCATCGAGAACAGAGCTTTGGGAATTTTTGGTGGGGGTTTTGGTTTTTCAATATCTTTCTTCTTATTCATACACACTTCACACAAAAAAAGGAAAATCAAGAAAGAAAAAAAAAAAACACCTATGCAACCTCTCAATGCATCAACTGGAGGTAGGCGCTAGTATAAGCCTCTTACTTATTGCCTGCGTAGGTTCTTACCTTTCGTCTTCAATACCTCGTCCTCCAGAGGCACAATCTATGCTACCTTTGACATTCTTCTCCTGAAACGGCGCCAAAATGTTGGGCTCTAAAGATGTCTAAAAACAACCTTAGTTTAACATCAATTTATCAACCCGAGGATTCATCTTTTATCTCAAAGAATATCAGCAAAGTCTATGCAAATAGCTCGTAGAGGCTAAAATCGTGTAGTGAAAGCAAATCTGAATTTATCAACAATCAAGTTCCTCAAACATTCATTAAAGATTCTAGGAATTGAAATCTAAAGTTGTGCAATGGAAATGAACTAATTAATCTATTGAATTCATTTTAAGAGAAGTAATTGAATCTAGATAAAGACTTGCAGAAATAACTATTATTATGAATCAAATTGCTGGAAAGAAAAAGGCGAATTACTCTATCTATGGAAAGAAACAGAGACTGTAATCTAGTCGAAAAGAGACAACAATCGTATTTATATTAAAAGGAACAACAACTATATTCTAACGGAAAGAAACAACAAATGTAAACTAAGTAAAAGGAACAACAAATGTAAACTAAGTGAAAGGAACAACAAATGTAAACTAAGTGAAGGGAACAACAAACGTGAACTTATGAGGAACTGTCACGCATCAAATATCAGTAATAGGAATTGGAACAGCAATCATCTAATGCTTCATGGAATATCTATCTCGTGTAATTGACATGAAATCATCAACACACTTATGCATTCATTTAACTACTGTAAAAGAGAATCGAATCACAAAACAGAAATTGAACTGATACAATTACAGGTCAAACAGTAGCTCCTTCAGACTGGGCCCTTGGTCCTTAGAAGCACTGCTATTTTAAATTCAGTATATAGAAATGGTAAAACCACTCGAAGCTTCTATTTATTTCATAGCTAGTACAACATTTTACAAAAACTACTAACGCGTAGCAATTCTAAGTTCTAAGTTCTTGTGTGCAATTCTTCTACCTCTTTTCAAGATCTATTTACCCCTTATATATTACAATAATATGGGTAAATTAATCTATCCTGAGGATCGAGAGATCCTCAGGATTGCTTTACTATTACAATATAAGCAACTCAGTCATCTTTAAAACTGCCTTGTGCCATAAAGTCTTCAACCTCCAATAGCTTGCGCATCTTCAAGATTTCCTTTGCTATCTTGGGTTTGACAATATTTAACCAATCCTGTAATAAAACCAGACAATTCCAATCATATTTAGGATCTATGTAATCTAACTTCAACAATAACGCTAAAGAGTATATTATTCATTTTCTATTCTATTTGCTCCTAAATAATTGAAAAGTCAATCAAGATGATATCATCAAATGTGGGAAAAAGGAAGATATTTATACCTTTTTCATAACCTAACACACACACACACACACACACATGCATGCATGTGATGTATAAATATATATACATAGTGTGTGTGTGTCTGTGTGTGTATAGAGAGAGAGAGAGATTCCAAGGAAAACCTCACAGTGAAATCCCCAAGCACTTCCCTACATTTAACAAATTGTACCTCGTGTAAACATGTCAATGTTGATTGTGGCACCTACCTTGGTAGAGACTTTGAGTGAGGCATGCAACAAAGGAAACCAACATACAATGAAATATTCCATGGTCCCCCATATACCAATATAATTTCAATAAATTATATAAATTCAACCTTAATGTCTAGAATATTCACATATACAACCAACAAACAATATTTAAGCAATCCTCAACAAAGGATCAAACAACTATCATTCTCAGAGGGAGGATATACTCAACCCCATCCTAAGATGTTGAAACTAGAAGAGAACATCTAAGCTTGTTGCAAGCCAACTTCGAGAGTTTTTTTCCTTCTTGATTATGTTCCTTACATATGTGATGGAATTGAATAGTTTGAAATCTATATTTTAGATTTGTTACATGTTGAAGGCTCTTGTTTAGTCGTAAGCTCATTTTCTCCTACAATTGTGTGTGTGTGTGTAGGAAAGATCCAAGTTTGGTAACCTTGAATGTTATCAAAATTCCAAAGGCTAATAATATTTTACCTCGTAAATTACTCCCCCTTCTTCCCCAAAATTTCTTGATCAAAGATGTATCAATCACCAACCACAAGAGTGACCGGTGACCCAACAAGACTCCTTAGAATTTCACCTTATGATTCCTTGGGAATATGCCTTTAAACAATCACTTAAAATTGGTCACCATCCATAATAGTAGTTGGAAACCCAGTGGGACTCAAGTGGAATTTTTTATGTCAAAGCAAAACCTTGGAGGATCCTCCCATCTTTCCAAGAATATTTGAATGGAAGGTGGAAACCTAATTGCTAGACATAATAGTAGTTGGAAACCTGGTGGGACTCAACTAGACTTGAACCTCAGTCATACTAGAGCTAGAGACATCATGGTGAATTCCACCTTGAAAGAGTCTATTGAAATCAATTGAGTTATCCATCTAATATTATGGGATAAAAGTTGGAGGCTTTAAACTCTTTGGCCTTCTCTTGTGTGAGCTTGAAGTTAAATATTTGGAGCTATATGAGGAAGGGGTAAGTGAAGCATACTTATGATCTTGAAGTATATTGTGTCACTAGTGTGCACACTGATTATTCTGTATCACCAGTGTGCATATAGATATTGAAGGAGGATAGGAGCTATTAAAGCTTGAATGGTACAAGGGGAGGTGAGGCTTAATTAGGATCTTGAAGTATATTGTATCATTAGTGTAAAGAAATATTATTATGTCTCACTAGTGTGTCCCTTTCTAAGAGAAGGATCCATCCTTTGATCTGCGTTCTGAGCTAAATGTGTTATGTGAAGCCCAATCCCAGCTAGTCAATATTGTGGATCAATATCACTCTCCCATTAGCGTTACTTACTCACCCTATGGCAGATAAGAGATGCACCCTCTATATGTTTCAGGACCTATATTCAACTTTTCCTAGCTTCGTTGAGAGGGGGATGGAAGAGATACATCCTCTCACTCAGGTCTCACCCTCTTAGAGATGCACCCTCTATATCACCCTCTCATAGATGCACCCTCTATAGGAATATGCTTGACCAAATTTAGGACCAACATGAATGTTGATTAAATTCTCGTTGATCACTATGTTTTTTCTCAGATCAATTCAATGAAATTCCCCTCTCAACTTATCTAAAACATGTACTTGGAGGAATCAGAGTTGATTTTGAAGTTCCTTGGCCATCCCTGCAATGGATTGTTTCAAAGATCCCAAGCAGGGTCAATCTTGGCTAGGGTTGAGGGTTGTTTCTTGGTTAGGCCAGAGTTGAAAGAAAAATAAAGGGATTGCCAGGGTTTACCATATTCGACTCACCCCAACTTCGTTGAGAGGGGGAATTCTCATTGTTCTCATAAATAAGTATGTTTCATGACGCTTTATTTTCCATCCTTGGAGGGGAAGGAATCACTTCAATCACATCTATATTGAGACTTTCAAAAACTGTATTTTCTAAGGAAAAAAGTGTTTAAAGGCATGTTACCCGACTGGCTCGATATGGAAGTTGAGTGTCTAGAATTGGGGTGAGTTAAGGTATGAATCCAAGATATTTGCAATTACTTCATTAATAGGGCTTTGGTCAATACTTCATTAGAGAGGTGTGAGTCTGTCCCATGACCTTAACTCAATCCTAGCTTCCCTCACCTACCCGGTAAGTCAACGAAGTAAATGTCTACCTAGTGGTGAGGTTATTAGTTAGATAGGGGAGGAGTTATAGGGGCCTTGAATACTTTGTTGAGGGGTTATATGGGGAGGGGTCCTTTGTTATTTTTACATAGGATACCATCTGCTAAATGAAAGGAACTGTTTAGGGGTTTCCTCGTGAATTTTTCCATGGAAAATGAACATATATATATATATAAACAAATCATGTTGATAATCAAAAAGAAAAAAATAGATTCAAAAGAAGAATATCTTGAAGCAAAACTCGTCAGTGCCTTATAAAAAATAGACAAGCTTAAGAAAAAGAAGCATAAAAAGAAATTGCAGAAATATGAAGAGGAGGATCATGATCTTGAAGAAACAAAGAATAAAATTATCATCCTGAAGACTCAAGTAGAAGAAGCAAAAAGCATAAAAAAAATGGTGAGAATCCAGTTGAAAGAAAAGGAAGAAAAATGCAAGAATCTAGAGGCTGGAATCGTTTTCTTAAGAAAGGAACTAGAGAAAATAATYGATCACTTGAATAAAAGCTTTAAGTTTGGAAAGCGTACTGAAATAATAGATAATATTCTTAGTTACCAAATGTCGCCATTCATCAAGACAAGTCTTGGCTACAAYGAAAAAAAAAATACCAYTGAGGGAGATGCAAGCATTTTGGTCACAAAGCCATCAGAAAAGGAAAATGAAGAAAATTCTAAAATCTATGYYGATATTCTCAAAGGCTCCATCAACAATGAAAGAAACAACAAGAAAKACAGCGATGACTAGTAGAAACCTTAGTCTTCTCACAAGAATAACAAGAATGAGTTTAGAAGAGTTGTTCCACCAAGAAGGCTTTTCACAAACCGATACCAAAATCTATTTATTGGCTATTTTTTTCTTCCAATAATTTTGGTCATAATGCAATAGATTGTAGAGCTTATGCAAGAAGTGATCATGTGAGAGATACCTCAAAGGATGATTATGTGAGAAACAAAACCAAAAGTTCTCATGGGTTTTCTAACATAAACTACAATTCATTTTCTCCCCTACTTGATTACAATACTTAATGTTATAAGTGCAATAAATATGGGCACATAGCATGTTACTGTAGAAGCGGTATAATCAGACCTCCTAAACAAAACAAGGAAGAAGATGTTCTTACCAAGCATAGAGAAGAATACTCAAAGGTTTGGAAAAGGAAGCAAAAGAAATAAACAAGGAAAGATGAAACGGTTTGTTATGAGAAAGGATGTGATAAGCTAGAAGAATAGAAGTCATCTTGTGAAAATGGAAATTCAATATTACATTACTCTTTTGGACAAGAGAAGTCATCTGATTGATCCTTGTCAGAAAGGAACGAGGAGGCAGAAACAAATTTAAATAAATTAAATATTAAAGCTTCACCCCATTCAGAAGATCAATGTCATGACTTTGGAGTGGAAGGTTTGATCAATAAAAACAATCAAATAGAAGGATCAATGTTGGATACTTGTAGTAAAGACCATTTGGATAATGATCGATTAGAGATATACTTTTAAACTGCACATTGGAGTGCTTGAAGGGAAGCACAAGATCAAGGGGAGAAACCCTTTTCCATTGATTTCAAAGGGGGAGAAGTTGCAGACAAAGGAAGAATCAAAGACACAAGGAGAGTTGTTGACAGGGGGACTATTATAGAACTAACTAAGGGTTGTCATCAATGAAAAGGGGGGATATTGTTGGAAATATTGTTGTCATTGATGTCAAAGATAGGGGGAGCCTATATATGTCCAAGATAAATATTACAAGCCTACATATGTCCAAGATAAATATTGCAAGATGGATATTGTTGAAAGTATTACTTTTGTATTTTTTATGATAAGTTTGGATATCCTATCTTTGAATGAATTTTTACCCTACATACCTAGTTCAAATGGCAGAGAAATTTATATAGTTGGAAATCTTATTCCCATACCTTTCCAATAGTATATGGAATTTCCTCTAACTCCCTAGGAATGAGGAGATATGAATTTTTTCATCTGAAAACCTAGCCAGAAAATTGAGGTCGGTTGAGTCAATATTTACAATTCGGCCCTAAAAGTGGGGACATAATTACTATAAATACATGACAAATGTGCGCATTTGTAGTGCAACCAAAAAATATATCAAGTCTAAGGTGCACAAAAGTGAGTTTAGGTGCACTAAAGGTTTTGGGTTGTCTTTCTGGGATCTAAAGGTGTGCAAGAAAAGTTTAAGGTATTTTCTTGAGATATTTCTTGTTCTCAAGGTGTGCTATGAAGGACTAAAGGTTTGTTATGTTTTCGCGTGCATTGTTTTGAGTTTATGATGTTTCCATCAGTGGATGTTTCTATCAGTGATTATATTCTAGGAATGATGAGATGAGGCTTGCTAGGGATTGAAGGATTGTATGTGGAATGAAGCATCCAGGTGAAGTTAGAAGTACTTTGTGTATGAAGATCTTGGATTGGTGTCTACACATATCTTAATGAGTTGGTGCGCAGTTGAGGAGATTAGTGTCTCTATAAGTAAGTTGGTGCCTACATCTTGTTAATTTTGTGCTCAATTGAGAAGATTGGTGTCTCCAGTGGGTTGGTTCCTACATATTGTTGAGTTGGTTCTCATTTAAGGAGATTGGTCTCTCCAATAGATTGAGGCTTACACTATTTGTAACAATAGGTTGGTGTCTACAAACATCTATACAAATATTTTTATGGTTTTCTCTCGATTAGGTTTACATGTTAAACTATGTGCATCATAATCTGAGATGATATGTGATTATTGTTTATCGGCTAATAAATGATTGATGAATGGTTAAATAAAGTAAAAAGTATTGTATATTGATTCACACCCCCCCCTCTCAGTATAAGCATAAGTTCCACAATTGGTATAATATCCTGAGCACATATGGATTGTAAAGAAGAATCTCTCTCCAAAACCATGGAAACAAATCCTACTGATAAATAACTCGTGAATAAAAATACATTGCATGTAAAATCATACGAGAAATTATCCCTCGGGATTTTTTCCATCTGAGCGCTCTAATACGACTAGGGTTTTGACTATGTTCACCTTAGCTACCTTCCATGGTCGATCTAGGAGGAGAGGAGCCGCCACCCCCTCCTTCTCCTGCTTCTTCCTTTCGCAAGCTTCTAGCCTCCAAAGGCAAGAAGCTCTCCCCCACTGAACCCCCTAGCTTCGTCAAGAAGCTCGACTCAATCCCTGAAATCGAACTACCCCCGAACCATCCAATGAGGGTAGAAATTTCCTTGTCAAAATGTGGAATGGTAGGACAATTCATGGGACTCTCGCCATCAGCCTGAACCACGGACAACTGGATCCAAAGGAATTGGAGACCGTTGATCAGAAATAGTGTAACCTGCTATGCGGTGGGAAGAGGATTCTTCATCTTTGAATTCATTTCTCATGAAGATAGGGATATCATCTTCAGGAATGGGTCGTACTTCATGGGCACTCAAGGGATTTATCTAAATCATTGGACTCCAAGCTTTGATCCAACTCTAGAAGTACCAAGGATGTTCCAATCTGGGTCAGGCTACCCAACCTACCAATCCACTATTGGAATCCCTCTTCACTCCAAGCAATCGGAAAAGGGTTGGGACAATACATCGATAGAGTGGATCCTAGAGACCAATACTCATGCACGTAAATCTGCGTGAAAGTCGATCTAGAGGTGGGACTTCCTGAAGAAATCAAACTCAAGGTCAGAGAATGGCAGCACTACTAGAATCTTGATTATGAAAAACTCTCGTTCAAGTGCAGGGGATTCCATGAATATGTCCATTTCCATAGGAACTGCCCTAAAAATCCAAACAAGGAGAAAGAAAGTGGAGAAGGCTGGCAACAACCAAGAAAAGGGAAATCCACCTCCAAAGATAAAGGCCTAAGGAATGAAAAAAAAAAACCACACAAGCCAAGGACCCAAGAAATAAGTCGAACACATGGGCAGAGAACACCTTCAAAATACTGGTTCAAGAACATGCAGAGAAAACAACAAAAGAAAATACACAGGAAGCAATCCCAACAGATGAAATGCATGAGAACTCAACCCCTAAAGTCAGAGAGATCCCTGCGCCAGCAGAAGAAGAAGAGAAAAGCAAATCCCCCCCAGGAAAGGATGCAAGACCAGACATAGAAGAAGGTGAGGTCTCCTCAGATAGCAATAACGAAGGTGCAAGTGATGCCCTGGTCACACCAAAGAAAATAGGAAGAGGAAGGAAATCCAAAAAAGAAGAAAGAGACAAAGAAACCTATAAAGACATCCTAAAAGGATCGCAACCAACAATTAGACAACTGATCAATGTCAAACAGACAAGAAATCACTCCAAGGCCTCCCAATGAGGCCACTTCTCCCCCCAAGGTAATTTATGAAGCTAACTTCCTGGAACTACAGGGGTTTCGGCAGCAAAAGGAAAGAAGAAGCACTTAATGACATCATAAGACCCTCAAAATCAGATATCCTAATCCTCCAGGAGACCAAGATGGATAGCCAAGACTTTCTCAATGCCACAATTGTCCTATGGAGAATAAGCCATGGAATAGCAGAAAGCGCAAGAAGTGCCTCAGGTGGGATAGGCACCCTGTGGAACACTATGACATTTGATCTGAGCAGCTTTGAAACAAGCATGCACTGGATCCACACCAGACTCCCTCACAAGGGAATGAGCTGACTAGTAAGTCTCTTCAATATCTATGTACCACACCTGTTGTTGGAAAAAAGAAAGTGTTGGGAGACCTAAAAGACTATTTACTGCAAAATGATCTTGACAATATCATTATTGGGGGGGACCTAAATGTGACCCTAGGTTTAAATTAAAAAAAAGGTGGCTCCATTGTGCGAGATCCAACAAGAGAGTGGGTGGAAGATCTAATGTCAGATTGGGACCTAGAAGATATCAAGCCCACTAAAGGAAAATACATGTGGACAAATAAAAGGATTGGACCAAGGCATATAGCAGCAAGGTTGGATAGATTCCTCGTCCAAAGCTCCTTCTTACTTCTGGGCCTCACGATCACCTCTTTGATCCTCCCTCACAGTGTGTCAGATCACAAACCTATCCTCCTAGAAATTTCATGTGACATGAATCTTGGGCCCATCCCCTTCATATTTAGCCCAATGTGGCCCCAAGACAAAGACTTCTTGAATCTAGTTTCCAAAGTCTGGAATGGCACAGTAAGAGGTTCATCCTTCTATGTGTGGGAATAAAAACTCAGGAGACTAAAGAAAACGCTAAAATCTTGGGCAAAAGGTCAGACTATTATTAGATAAATCCGTAAGTGCGGACACAAACCGATCTCCCTAGATCCACCTGGATCTAGAACAAAACAGAACAGAACATGACGCTTTCCTTAAGTTTTAGATATTGAATTTACGAACTAAAGAGGGATGAGTGACATACCGTTTAAATGTCGCTTCCTCTCGCCATCGCCATCGCCATTCTAGCTCTGTTCCAATGCTCATACAATGATGGTCCT
>JZKD02S0208420.1:165117-191315 GCA_000966675.3 Picea glauca
GTTTCTCCTTCTAGAAGATTCGAGAAAATGCTCATTTTTCCACGTGCTGGCATTCTCACACCCTAGCTATAGAGCAACCTGCGAACACCTCGCACCCTAGCTATAGTGCAACCTGTGAGAATAGGTCATTCTCGCACCCTGCCTATATAGCAACCTGCGAACTTCCCTTTTTATAAGGTTTTTACATAGGAAAAAGCAACTTCTTTTCTCAGGAGAAGTTCTTCTCCCTTCTCTCTTTAGGAACTCAGGCCACTGACCCCTCTAAAGGAAACAGATAGGTTTACATCATTAACGATCATAGGGATGACGAAAATAATGTGTAACACAAACAAATCCAATCAAAACTCGTCAAGAGGCCCAAAATAAGCTAGGGAATCACCAACTGGAAATGGAAAATCAGGATATCACCCAAGAAAGCTTGCAATAAGAAGACCATCTTCAAAGGAAATGGCACCAGGCATGTCGTGAGGAGGAAAATTATTGAAGATAGAAATCCAGAAGCCTTTGGCTAGAAGCAGGAGATAGAAACACGAGCTACTTCCACAAGCAAGTTGAGGCAAGGAAGCAGTTTAAGACAATGACAGAAATTCAAGTTCAAAATCAAACAATCACTGATCTAGAAGGCATTAAAGTAGTGGAAACTGAAGCCTTCGAAGATCTCTATACTGAAATGCAAAGGACTGATATAGACCCCAAAGAGTACCCTCTCTCTCTTGTCCCAAAACTCATCAAGGAAGACTTTAATCTCAGCCTAACTAAGGAAGTTACTCAGCAAGAAATAAAGGAAGCATTGGACCAAATGAACCCTAACAAAGCTCCAAGACCAGATGGTTTCACAACAAGATTCTAGCAACATACTTGGGATATAATAAAATCAGATCTAACGAAGTTGATTCGGAAATTTCAAACTTGCAGCAAACTAGGAGGTGGAATGAATTCGTATTTCTTGGCGTTGATACCGAAAGAAAAAGCAGCAATCATCTTCGACAGATTTCACCCAATCTCCCTTTGCAATACAAGCTACAAAATCCTCACAAAAATCATAGCCAACAAAATTTAAAAAATTCTACCTATAATCATCCCCGAAAACCAAGGAGGTTTCATCAAAGGCGGACACATAGTTGATAACATAATCCTAGTACAAGAGGCCCTACACTCAAGCATCCGAAGAAAATACAAAGGTATGATAATAAAACTTGTTCTTGCCAATGCATTTGATAGAGTAAGACATAATTTTGTATTTAAAGTCATGGACAATTTTGGGTTCGCCCCAGCTTTTGTAAATTGGATCAAAGCTTGTATCGGATCACCTTGGATAGCCCCACTTGTGAATGGGAGGGAAACTAAGTTTTTTCAAGCTTCCAGAGGACTCTGACAAGCCTTCCCCCTCTCTCCCCTCCTCTATTCAATTCAAGCCTCAATGTTGAGCTTCCAACTAGATCACTGCCAAAGTCATAACAACCTCCATGGTTTGAGAATAGCGTCAGGGGTAAAGAACATAAATCATGCCCAGTTTGCAGATGACACTCTGCTAATGGAAGGTGTGAGCTTACAAACAGCAAGGAAATTCAAGAATGAATTAGTGGCTTACACAAAAATCTCAGGCAGCGTCATAAGCCCTACTAAAAGAAAGATCTACAACTGGAATATAAAGCCAAATCAAATGTTGGAGATCATCAGAGTACTAGGAATGGAAGGTTGTACCAAATGGGATGCCTTTAAGTATCTAAGATTCCCAATCTTCAACTCCAACCCAAGAACCTCACACTGGAATTTGTTGATTTACAAGATAAAGATCAAAATAAATTCCTGGGGAGCAAGTTGGTTAAACATGGCAGGTAAAGTGGTCCTAATCAAGGTCGTTCTAGCCAACATTCCAACCTATCAAAGCTCTTCGCTTCTGGCCCCTGCCTCCATAATACAAAAAAATGAAGCAATGTTCAGAAGGTTCATGTGGGAAGGAGGAAAAAAATCAGGGAGAAAGATGCATCTAATAAGCTGGGAAAAAATCTCCAAGCCAATCTTGGAAGGTGGTCTCAATTTCAAAAATACACATGTTCAAAATCTGGTGCCAGGGGCAAAGATCCTTTGGAACCTAATCACTGGGAAGCCAACATGGAGTAAAAAATCATTATGGAAAAAGTACTTTAGGGGCCCAAGGGAAATATGTATAGATCGCCTAGCTCTAGAGAAGAGAGGCTCCCCAATATTCTCACTCTATCAAAAGACTTTGCCCCATTTCAGACCTCATCTCACTTGGGTGCTAGGAAATGGGAAGAAAATCAATATTTGGCAGGACTCAATCATGGGAGATCCTCCCCTTGGATTGAGACAGGACCTGGATCGAATCAAAGAATGGATGGTCGCTCAAAACTTGCTCACTCTTTGGGACATCTCAATTTGGGAGAGCGATGAGCACAAGATGTGGCTAAGGTGGGGAATTGCTAACATCCCCCCTGAATTAGAAGAGGAATGGAACGCCCTGAAGCTCTTCCTCCAAGGGAAATCCCCTCTCAAAAAAAGGGGAAAAGACAAAAGAGGTTGGGGAACGAGCTCAGGGAACTACATCACTGTAGCAGGGTATCAGCTCACAAACTCCCACCCCAATGTCCCCCCAAACCCAGCAATATGGAAAGCAATATAGACCTCCAAGTCCATCCCAAAGATTCACATATTTATATGGACTTTGGCTCACAGAAGCATTCTAACTGGAGAAAATCTAAGAAGAAGGGGATGGGAAGGCCCCAATAGATGTCTGCTCTATCTTCAAGCAGAAGAAACCACGGACCATCTAATACTAAGTTGTACCTACTCCAAAGAAGTTTGGCAATTGGCTTTGGGACTGCAAAGGGTTGTAATCATACCCCAAGAAACGAGCAATCTTCTCCAAAATTGGAACTCCATCTGCCTTTTCCAGACTGAGAAAAAAGGCCAAATCTCCACCCTGTGGAGAGTCCTCCCCAAATTCATTCTCTGGAAAATATGGCTAGAGCGAAACAATATACTTTCCAGGGAACTAAAAAGAAGTCCAGCCCAAGTTGCAACCAAGATAAAGGCCTACTTTGGCCAAAGCGCTCCCTACTTCTGCCAAACAAAGAATTCTAGATTGGTAGAGAAGGAAGAGGAACACTGGTTGGCACATTTTAAACTTCAAGACCAAGGGGGGGAAAAGGACAACAGCTCAGGCCAAGAAATCTGGGAAATACGAAAGGAGAAACAAGACTTTGAAGATTGGAAGACAAAGGAAAAGAAACATATTTTTTCCTTTGATGGGGCCTCCAAAGGGAACCCAGGCTTGGCAGGTGGAGGAGGGGTCCTAGTGAGCCCCTCTGGATTACTGATGTTAAGTTTCACCTAGGAACTTGGAACTGAAACTATTAACAGAGCAGAAGCCCTAGCCCTCTAGCAAGGACTCAATCAAGCAATCAGCCATAGCGTCCAAGATCTGGTAATAATTGGGGACTCCTGGATAGTAATCAAATCCTTAATCTACCGAAGCAAAGTCAAAAACACAAAACTCAATAATCTCCTAAAGAAAATCCAACTCCTCCTAAGGAATTTCAGTTCTTATAACCTTTTCCATGTCTTACGAAGCCTAAACGAGCAAGCAGATGTTGAGGCCAATAAAGGCGTCCTCTTGACTATTGGAACCCTACAACTGAATGGAACAACGTCCACAGTGGATCTACCATGATCCTAGGGAGGAAACCCATAAAGGAAATATAGGCACAAGCTATAAAGTGGAAGACAGCACGAAAGAAGGATTTGGGCAAAACCAAAGCGCTACAGGACAGAGGCACTACAAGACAGTGTAAGTGGACAGAAGGTACAGCCCAATGCATCATTCGGTCATTGATTTTCGATGGGAAGGAGAAAGGACAGTAGGTCGCCCATCCCCTCCAGATCACATGAATCATTTAGGGGATCCGAACTGGGAGAAGGATGAGCTTAAATTTGAGAGAGGAACGCAACCCTCCACACCAGCTTCACGCAGAGGCAGCCAAGAAGGGACACAGCCCAACTATGAGTGGATCGCGTGGAGAAGCAAGTCACAAGGAGAAGAGAATAAGTCACGGGAGATGGCAGCAAGCTCAGGAAGCAAGCCCAACACATAAGACGGGATGAATGCAATGAATGTCACTCTCGAAAATTTAAAGCAAATGTTGAACTATCAGCTAGACTTTGTACAAAATCTGGACATTGATGCAGGAAGAAGAATGGAGAGGCTGGAAGGGGACATTACCACCACAAAATTTGAGCTCACAGAAGAGCTAGGAAAACTCCATAAAGAACTCAAGGACCCTAAGAAAGAATTTGAGGCCAGATTCACCCAAGTGGAGGAAAAAATGGCTCAGTTAAACAATGAATGGAAGCAAGATCCAAAGCAGTAGATCAGTGTCACAAGTCTTGAAAGGAAATTCTGCACCATCTTAGCGAGGAAGGCATTTTGTATAGAAGCCTCCGTTGTAAATAATTTTCTAATGCATCCCCCCCTGGAAGGATAGTAGAGCCTCCAGGTTTGTAATCAATTAGTAGAGCATGGCTCACAATAGTTGTAACCGTACCAGTGGTTTTTCCACTGTCTTTCTTAATCAAAATCCAGTAACCTATTTTGTCAAAAAAAAAAAAAAAGATTCAAAAGAACAATATCTCGAAGCAAAACTTGTTAATGCCTTAGAAACAATAGACAAGCTTAAGAAAAAGAAGTAGAAAAAGAAATTGCATAAATATGAACAGGAGGATTATGATCTTGAAGAAACAAAGAATACAATTATCATCTTGAAGAATCAACTAGAAGAAGAAAAAGTGGTGAGAAGTCAACTGAAAGAAAAAAAAAAAAGGAAGAAAATTGTGAGAAGCTAGAGGCTGAAATTATTTCATTAAGAAATGACTAGAGAAAACAATCGATCACTTGAATAGAAGCTTGAAGTTTGGAAAGAGTACTAAAATTTTAGATAATATTCTCAGTTTCCAAAGGTCACCATTCATCAAGACAGGTCTTGTCTACGATGAAAAACAAAAGACCCCCGAGGGAGATGCAAGCATTAAGGTCACAAAGCCATCAGAAAAGGAAAATAAAGAAAAGTCTAAAAGTTGTGCCAAAATTCTCAAAGGCTCCATCAACAATGAAAACAATAGTAGGAAAGGAAATGATGACAGCAGAAAACTGAGTCTTCTCACAATAATAACAAGAATGAGTTCAGAAGAGTTGTTCCACCAAGACGACCTTTCACAAACCGGTACCAAAATCTCTTTCTTGGTTATTGTTTTTCTTGCAATAATTTTGGTCATAAGGAAACAAATTGTAGAGTTTATGCAAGAAGTGATCATGTGATCAATAGTAATAAAGGTTCTTATAAGACATCAAAGGATGATTTTATGAGAAACAAAACTAGAAGTTCTCATCGCTTTTCTAACAGAAACTACAATTCATTTGCTCCCCTACTTAATTATAATATTGAATGTTATAAGTGCAATAACTATGGGAACATAGCACGTTACTGTAGAAATAGTATAGTCGGACCTCCAAAACAAAGCAAGGAAGAAGATGTTCTAACCAAGCATAGAGAAGAATACTCAAAGGTTTGGAAAAGGGAGCAAAGGCAAGAAATGGGGAAATATGAAATTGTTTGTTATGAGAAAGGATGTGATAAGCTAGAAGAAGATGGAAGGGAGATTCATTGTTTTGATTCTCACTCGAGACATGTACACCACATTTCTCGAAAAGGTAAGGTTGGGACATTTCCTTGTGAAAATGGAAAATCAAGTTTACATTACTTTTTTGGCCAAGAGAAGTCATCTGATTAGTCCTCATTAGAAAGGAATGAGGAGGAAGAACAAAAATTCAAATAAAATCAATATTGAAGCTTCACACCATTCAAAAGATCAATGTCATGAATTTGGAGTGGAAGGTTTGATCAATAAATACAATCAAATAGAAGGATCGGTGTTGGATACTTGTAGCAGAGACAACATGGATAATCATCGATTAGAGATATACTTTTAAACTGCACATTGGAGTGATTGAAGGGAATCACAAGCTCAGGGGGAGAAACCATTTTCCATTTATGTCAAAGGGGGAGAATTTGCATATAGAGGAAGAATCGCATACACAAGGAGAGTTGTAGATAGGGGGACTGTTACAGAATTGACTAAGGATTGTCATCAATGACGAAGGGGGAGATTGTTGGAAATATTTTTTTCATTGATGTCAAATATGGGGGGAGCCTACCGATGTCCAAGATAAATATTACAAGCCTACAAATGTCCAAGATAAAGATTGCAATATGGAGATTGTTGAAAATATTAATTTTGGACTTTTTATGATCAGTTTAGGTACCCTATATTTGAAGGAATATTTATCCTACATACCTAGATCAAATGGGAGAACAAGTTATATGGTTGGAAATATTATTCCAAGACCTTTCCAATGGTATAAAAAAAAAATCCCTCTAACTCCCTAGGAATGAGGAGATATGAATTTTTTCAACCAAAAACCCAGCTAGAAAAATGAGGTCGGCTCAACCAGTATTTACAAGTTGGCCCTAAAAGTGGGGATAAAATTACTATAAATATAGGATAGATGTGCACATTTGTAGTGCAACTAAGCAAGAGATCAAGTCTGAGGTGCGCTAAAGGTGATGGGGTGTCTTTGTGGGATCTAAAGGTGTGCAAGAGAAGTCTAAGGATTTTCTTGAGGTCTTTCTTGTTCTCAGGGTGCGCTATGAAGGATTGGAGGTCTGTGATGTTGTCATTTGCACTATTTTGAGGTTGTGATGTTGTCATCAGTGACTACATTCTGGGAATGATGAGCTAAGAGGCTTGTCAGGGTTTGAAGGATTGTTCGTGGAATGAAGAATGCAAGTGAAGTAAGAAGTACTTGTGTATGAATATCATGGATTGGTGTCTACACATATCTTATTGAGTTGGTGCTCAATGGGGAGATTGGTGTCTCTAGTAGGTTGGTGTCTACATCTTGTTGAGTTGGTGCTCAATTAAGGAGATTGGTGTCTCAGTTAGGTTGGTGCCTACATTTTGTTGATTTGGTGCTCAATTAAGGATATTGGTGTCTCCAGTAGATTGGTGCCTACAATATTTTTAATAGTAGGTTGGTGTCCATAAACATTTATAAATATAAGTTTATGGTTTTCTCTCGATTGGGTTTCTGTGCTAAACTGTGTGCATCGTGAATTGAGTTTATATGTGATTATTGTTTCTCAGCTAATGAATGATTGATGAATGGTTAAATAAATTAAAAAGTATCATATACTAATCCACTCCCCTCTCAGTATAAGCATAAGTTCAATACAAATTCCCCATGAATTCTTCCCCAATTTCACAGGAGCACTTTTTTCAAACAAATTATAGACATCCCCTGAAAATTAATTTCTACAATTATCTTCTCTCTCTAGCCCATATAGTCTCAGTATTGAACCTGTGGCTCTGATACCACATTGTGGCATCCCCATCCCCAAGATGGGAGATGCCAAAAAAAAAAATATCCTATCTAATACCATTAAATTAATAGCCATGCTTTACATATAAATACAAACATGCAGTTCTACAACACATGTAATTAACATAAATATGCAATTACTCAACAGAATAATACACATAAGAAAAACACGTATTTCTCGTTGTAAATCACCAACTGTGTGCAGACCTCAGAAGTTCCTCTTATCCATAGACCTCACTACTCATAATATCTCAGCAATGACTCACCCCCAAACTGGGGCTATGACTCCACGAGGGCAAAGGCTCTCTCACCAGTCCTAGTAAGGTCATATAGCACTTGGAAAACATAATCAGTCCAAGGCACCAACTCTAGCAGCAATTCCCCCTCATAGCCTCTCATTCCCCACATTATGTCCCACCCCAGGAAGTGTACCCCTTCTCTGCTCAACGGTCATTTTCCTATCCCACTTCCCTTTCAAGGCTTCAACAACAAGCCAGCTAGGAAGTCTCATAACGCTATGGCACTTGGAACACATGGTTTCACTCAAAGAGTTTATGGCACCCACTAGACTATCACACAGGGAAGAACCTATTCTCAACAATTCTCTCACCCGAGAGAATTTCTCCATAGGCCTGAAATCCTGCCTCTTCAAACCCATACCACCAAGGATTTACAAGGTAACCAAGGCTCCACAGCTCCACTCTTCCGTCATCGTAAGCATGTTGGACCACCAACCAAAATAATGGCCAAGAATGAATGAGTGAATGAATGAGAATTACACTAATTCTCAATAATATATATACATGTGCCTAACTTGACACTTGGCACACAAGGAACTAACTTGTTCCCCTCTTGTAAGTTTTTCCTTTCACTTAGGAACTTAGAATAAATCATTGTATAAGGATTTAGGGCTTAGGAATAATATTATTTTATTCATAGGCTTAATCCCCTTCACTTATCCCCTTTTCCTTAGGCCCTTAGGCACCATTCCCCTCTTGTGGAGTCATATCCCCCCATACTATTTCGTTTGACTTGGTCTACAACAGTGATGTATTTTATTAATAATATGAGTGGTTACATATTACAATGATAGGCTCGTTATCATTTTTGCATCAAGGCTATCCGACCTAATAATCACACAGGCACTCTGGCCTAAAACACATAGACACAAGCACTTTGACCCATAACATCCTAGCTCACCAGCCTATAAAACATATGTACATTTACAATTGGGATTCATCTTGGGTGTATTACAACATACTTCGAGGAAAGAGTCAAGTATGATAAGTTTGAGTACTACAAACGACCAAGAGGCCAGTACTCTTTGTCGTAGTCTAAATGTTCTACGTTTTGGCCCTTCTCTAGGGATTTTTTCTATTTAATTTTGCCCAAAATCCGGCCAAAATGTGTTGGATCTACATATTTGAGTGGCTAAGTCTGTATAATCCTGGTGCCCCAAGGGTTTTTCAATAGGATGAATCCATTTATGCATTTAGAAATGCAATTTAAACAATAGAAAATTGTGATTTCGTCCATATTTATGTCGCTGGATTTCGATGAAAAAAGGCCAAAATGTAGAACAGTTAGAAAATGTCGTAATCTCTTACCTTTGCAGAGTACTCCCTTTTCTTCCCTAAAATTTCATGATAAAGGATGGATCGATCACCAACCACAAGAGCGACTAGTGACCGAGTAAGAATCGCCAAGATTCTGTGACATGATGGCAACATGCCTTGAAATGCTCATGCAAACCAATTGACCTAACCCGTTGAGCTTACACACACACATGTTTTCCATGGAAAACCCCACAAGGAAACCTTCAAGCACTTCCTAACATTTCATAGATGGTACCCAATGTAAACCCGACATTGTTGATTGTGGTACTTGAATGATTAAGACATCGAGTAAGGCATGCAATAGAGGCAACCAACTAGGGATTGACCCCTTTGCATGAAGCCCAAAGCAATTAATTACTTGAGTTAGCCCACCAAGCTATATATATATATATATATATATATAATTTTGATTTTGTCTAAAAATTTATTTTTTTTTGTAAGTAAGTAATTTTATATATAAGGGCCTTTAAAGAACCAGACCATAAGTACAAAACTGAGTGTCATCCAGATTGTAATTACTGAACTGCTCCAAAAGGAGAAACCAGTTCAGCCAACCGGGCAATTCTAACACCTGAGTTCTTATCAGTCTTAAAAAAACAGAAAGCTTAGCTAACAAAGATGCCACTAGAGGAAGATCTATTAAAAAGAACAGCCCCCTATAGGGGTTAGACAATTGGCGTATAGTCTGGCACATACTCTGGCAGATAGCCTGGCCACGGCTCCTCTTCAACAGGTGTCTCGTTGGTTGCCCATTGCATGTCATCGCCCCCGGTGCACGCGTCCTTGTTAGCAGCAGTCTCGGCATCTCCCGTCGGAATGTGCGCCTGCAGACCAATGACGACCGCCTCCTTGACCTCCTGCCGAACCGGTTCCTTAACGACCTCAGCGTCGCCCGACGAAATTTGCTCCTGCTTGTCTGTGGCCATGACTTCTTTCTTGACCTGCTGCCGAGTCGGCTCCTCGTCGTCCTCTGCTGTGCCCTGCTTCCTACAACTCTCGTTGTCACTTGCAGTGGAGGGTGCTTCTTCTGAGGCTGCAGGAGAGGCTTCTTGGTAAGTGGAAAGAAGCTGGAGGAGGGTTGAAAGCCTCCCATCCACATGATGTAACCGAAAATGGAGGTCCTCCACTCCCTGACGGAGTTCGAAGACCAAGTCGTAAAGGATGGTGAAGTTTTCTCGCCACTGCAAGTCCGCTTCTGGGTTAGAGGACATCGGCTCCTTGTTATAGGCAGGTCAACTATGAAAAGGCGTCCCCATGGGTGATTTCGTGGAGGTAATATCCGGCGCAGGAGGAGGAATGGAGTACCTGGAGGTTGAAGGAGCTATGAGGTGGCGCCTAGAAGGGTTCGGCCTGGTGTCAATTATGGCCAGGCAATCGAAGCTCGGAACAGGTACGGTGGAGGGAGCGTGAATGGCTAACTCAGGCAGCAGGAGCGGCGAGGATAAAGTTGAAGGCGAACCAGGAGGAGAAGCTGAAGCGCGAGGTCGTCAAGGATGCCAAGGAGAACCCCTACGTGGTCTAACTCGCTGGCGCGGCATGGTTTGGCCTGGTAAGTGGGAATGGTCTGCCAGACCAAGGGGGAGGTCCAGGAGCGACCGGGGTGGCATAAGCACCATGAGAAAACAAGCAGAACCAGGCCGGAGCTGCGGAATGATAACACAAACAAACAGAGTCATTGCACCCTGCAAAATGGAGGTCGAAGGAGCTCGAGTAAATGCCCCTCCCATCATCGTAAATACAATTTAATGCAGGAGGATGTCGGCAGCAGTTGGCACGAGCTGGGCACATGGCTCGTTGCTTTGTTGGCTCCTCCGCATCTCCTCTGTGCGCCAGGTGGCTGGCCCTAATTTTGTCTAAAAATTTTCAAAACAACCAATTTTAAGAATTCAAATTTCTTTTGAAGTTCACTTCAAAAAAATGCAATTTAGGATTCCTAACATCACTTTGAATTATCTTAAAAGATCAACTCTCTCATAGCATTTTCTTTTATATGGGGTATTTTAGGGTTTGTCCTCAATAGATAAGGATAGATATTAACACACACTCTATATATATAACATGGATTTTCAATTAAAAGAACACTTCATTTTCTTGAGTTTAGCTTACTATAAGATTCATGGTCCATTTTCTTGAGTTTAGCTTACTATAAGATTCATAGTAGATTTTATTCTTTATTTAAAGATCCCCACACTTTAAAAATCCCCACTTCATTATGAAGTCCATTTTGTGTTGCGCCTCTCATTACGAAGTTACTCACTTTTAGAAGATGTTAAATACCCCACATCCAATTCCATTTTGAAACCTCTCACCTTACTACCATATCATTCATATAGTTAAAAAGAGACACATAATCTTTGTCAATTTTCAAAAGAGAATTTAACATCAAGTATCTTATATAGTTCACAAAATAAGTTATACTGAAAGTATAATTCAATATAATTTATTATTCAATTTTTTTACCTACTCTTTCCTCTTTCCGTACAAATTATTTTGTAAATGCAACAACTCTCCATTCATTTTCTGTTTATAGAATTGTTCTTTTCTCTTTTTCTCTTTGGAAATTACCCAACCTAGTGGCTATGAAGTTTTTATTTGAAGTAGTATTATATTGCTTATCCTTTCACGGTTGGCAGTTAAATCAAATTGGGTTTGTACAAGTTTCCCTTTAGTAGGAGGTGAGTAGTCCCGTACAAACAAAGAGATGGGATTGGAGCTAACCTTGGGTATAAATTTAATTTGACGGAGACTTTCAATGATGGTAATTTTTAAAAATTTTAATTTCCTCAACATCAAATTGGTGTATGGGATTTTTTTATCTAGTGATTTAGTAAAATTTATTGGTATACATATTCTATCTTTTTTTGGATTTGAACTTGTGACTTTTTATGAGGAAACCCATGTTCTTACCATTACATATTACACATATACATACTACATGCTTACATGTGTATATAACAACATTTAAAATATTATTTTTTCATATTAAATGATAATTTGAAAAAAAAAATACACCTTAAGAAATTTGATCCCTCTAAATATTTGATAAATCTTGATTTAAAATAAATCTACATTAAAATATAAAAATAAACAAATACATCATATTAAGTTTAAATTGTATATAAAAAATAAAATTATGTGTTGTATAATTATTTTTTTTAATCTTGAAATATTAAAAATATCATTTTTTTTTTTTTATAAATTGTTAGTTGAATTCAATGTTATATTTTTACATTTTCCTCAAATTTTTATTTAAGAAGTAAAATATTTATTTTATTTTATTTTTTAAATATTTTTTAATTAATCATTTTCAATTTTTTTAATTAATTCTTGTCAACTTATTATTATACAAATGTAAACATTACAATTAAATAAAATGTCTCCTCTTTGGTCTTAAAAGCTACCATTTGGGAGTTGGTTAAGTTCGTTTAATAATAGGAGTAATAAATTGTTTCAAAAGGCTTGTTTTTATTATAGATCATAAACTCCTTCAAGGTTGGTATGCTTAGTTGGTATGCTTAAGTTGATTGAGGTTGTAAAATGTTAATATTAAGATCGAATGAAATAAAACTACATAAAATTGAGTTGATAATTTTTTATTATTTTTTCTATTAAATCAATTTTAGATATATTTTTCAAATTTCATTTTTTTAAATTAATAAATGAGATAATTTATTTTTTCCCTCCATATTTATAAAAAACATTTTATAGAAACATTTTTTAATTATTGTAATTGATGCATAGTTTAAAGAAAGAGAAGCTTGAATGTTTATTATTATCACAAAGTATGTATATAAACATTTTTTAATTATTGTAATTGATGCATAGTTTAAAGAAAGAGAAGCTTGAATTTTTATTATTATCACAAAGTATGTATATGATACTCCTTTTTCATACATGTTGATAATGTAGATATTTAATTTACACATTAATCATTAGTACTTATTGTTTTAATATTTTATTATTTAAAGTTATAAAAAAAAAAATAGTTGCATCATGTTATATTTAAAAAGAATTTAAAATTTATATAATATTTTATGTTTTTATTTATTATTATTATTATTATTATTATTATTATTATTATTATTTGAATTTAACAAATTAAATACGAATAAAATTTTAATTTTATATTATTTAAATGATGTTTTGAATGCATAAATCAATTTAACACTTTAAAAAAACTGAAAAGTATTTTTAATATGTAATTTCAATCACTTAAATATGCAATTCTATCTATTTTTCTAAATTTATAATCTAATGTTGGACAAAACCAATAAAAATAAATAAAAATAAAATAAATAAAATTCTTCTACTTAGTATATATTTAAAGTATTATATTACTAAACTAAAATCTTAATTTTTTAAATAAATATTTAATTGAATTCAATATAATATTTTTTTTATGTTTTTTTATAAAATTTTAATTGAATTTAATATTTATTTAAAAAAATTAACATTTTAAATTAAAATGGAATGTTTTTAATAAATAATTTAAACATTTTCTTTTGTTTAATTTTTTTTAATTTTTATTATAATGTTTTGATTAAATTTAATTATTAATATTAAATTACATAAAATATTTAATTTTTTATTTTTATTATTATATATGTGGTTGGTAAGTCCGACATCAAATTGGTGTATGGGACCACTTGTTTGTGGGACAAGGGACCCATTTTCCTTAAGAATTTAACTGCTAAAATCTAAGGAGGTATACATAGCTTACCCTACCCTACTCCCCTCTAGATTTTAACCTATGACATTGAAGGAGGAAACACATATTCTTAATCATTAAGCCAATTTTAATTAGTTAATGAAATTATTACAACTAAAATATATTTCATTTTAATTAGTTAATAAAATTATTACAACTAAAATGTTCATATTTTATGTTTTAAGAATTAAATGAGAAATAATAAATATTATTAATAAATTACACAAAATTTAAACATAAATAGATAAATAACATATAGTGATAATTATAGTCAATAATATTAACAATTTATATAATTATAATATTAATGTTATGAGAATAATGCTCGTGTAATTATTCTTCTACTATTACTGTATCATTATGTGATAAATTTCATGTCTTCTTTAAAAAAAAAATATTTATCTTTCATCAAATTCATGTAACAAATTGGATTTCACTTATTCCCAAAAAATTTATCAATTGTGTAACCGATGGATTTAATTATAATCAGTTAGTCTAATTGTTTGAGAGATGTTATATATGCGAGCATATACATAGAGGTGAGTGTGCAATATGTGTAGTGTGTGTGAGAGCAAGACACAATACCGAGGTGTTGTGTGTATGAGAGGAGAGGATGGTTATATGTCTCGGTTGACTATTGTAATTATCCCTTGAATAATAAGAATATTGATTATCATTGCCCATGTTTTTTCCCGTATTGGGTTTCCACATAAATCATTGTGTCAATTGTGTGATTGTTGTCGTGTTTGGTCTGTTGTTCTCAATTTTATGCTTTTTGTATGCTCTGTTTTGCTTCCACTGCCTAACAAGTGGTATCAGAGTGTTGAGTTGAAGGATATGAGAGTGAAGGAGAAGAGAATATCTTTGTTGGATATCAGAGCAGGTTAGTCACGCGCAAAGTTGAGGAATCCAAGAGAAAAAGAGAAAGAGGACCATCTGTCGTTGGATCAAAGTTAGGCAGACCGTAAAGAAAAGGAAAGTATGTTGCAAGGAGGAGTGATAATCGTTAGCCTATCGCTCGGCTCCATAAGTCATGTTGGAGGGGCGATAGTAGCTCTCCAACTTGGCATCATCTTGTTTTCCTAAGATCATCCCTCCCCAGCCATTGAGAGAAGCGCGATAGCCATTTCTGGGGATTATCGCCCCCTCGCATTATGAGAGGAGTGATAATATGAAAGGCTAAGAAAATCTGTATGAAGTGCAGATTTCTAAGTTTAAGGTGGAGAAATTCAGCAGCAAGAATTTACTTTTGAGCTATGGAAGCTCAAGATGCAGGATTTTCTTTAACAGCAAAGCAACAATAAGAGAGGTGATGGTTGAGTCATCGTGAAGAAAAAAAAAATGTATTTACTTTGGAGTTGTAAAAATTATTGATTGCATGTAAATGGGCATATGTCTGTAATACCTGCATAGGCATGTGTACCCCTGGTTTATTAGGTCACCTATGAAAAGTCTAGACGTAGATTTAGGTAGATTGAATATGTAGGGGGGCATGTATGTTGGGTTAACCTTGAGTCGGTGAAAGAGTTAATGAGTTAAATATGGATTTTAGGTCAAAGCATGTAGTTTTTTGGGTCTATATTTTATGGGTAGCACATGGTATTGTGTCCATCGATTGCATGTCATGAAGCCTATAAAAGGCTTGGTGAACTCCATTGTAAATGGGCCTGGAGGTAAGTGGTGAAGGCTTACTTGGTCGGCTTGGTCGAATTTGATCAAGCGAATGTTCGTGTTAAGGTGGAGCACTGAGACTCCAGTGTAAAGTCCCTGGTGGTGAGCAACAAAGGTTCACTTAGGTTGGTTTGGACGGATTTGGTCAAATTTGTTCAAATACAAAGTTCGAGGTGGAGTAGTGTGTCCAGGTTAAAAAGGCAGGTCTGTAGAAAGGTTGATGTGTTGGCAGGTCAATCAAGTGTTTGAGAATATATGATGAAGGTAGGTTCATATACATGGAACTTGGAAAGTATTGCAAGGAAGTTGGGATTGAATAGGCATGTTCAGTAATGCCAAGTTGCAGCAATAGTTATGGGCAAAAGCGGTTGTGTTATCTGGTAACTCGGTCACCATTGGTTACAAAAGACAGGAATATTTTGGAAGAGGTATGAACAGGTCATTTGGTGATTACTCAAATGTGAAATTATTTGGTTGTGATGCTTATGTTTTTATCAACATTTTAAGTAGGACCCAGATCAAACAGGTAGATCTTTCATATGGTGATGATGTTAATGGATGCAGACTGTGGGATCCTACTACCCACAAAAACATCATGGACATAGATGCAGTGTTTGACGAATCTCCTTTTATAAAAATAGACATAGTAAAAGATGAAAGGTTCAAAGCATGACTGGTAGCAGAAGGGGATTTGGAAGGTATTGATTTCCATGAAAGTTTCTCACCAGTTGTTAAAAGCTTGTTTGTATTTCATGTTGTGTTAGCACTAGTTGTGTTAGTACAACTAGATGTTAAAATCGATTTACATGGAGTTTTTTTGGATAAGGGGATGTATTTGGAACAACCAGAACGGTTGGTTTAGAATCAAAACAGAAGATTTGTTTGCAAACTCAAGAATCATTGTATGGCCTGAAGCATGCCAGGAAAATGGTACAAGATGTTTGATTCCTTCATGGTGATCCAAATTTTACAAGAAGTGAGTATAACCATTGTGTTTATGGTATATTCATTATCTTGGTGTTATATGTTATGCTTGTTGCAAGCACAAGCATGGTTGAGGTCAACAGGTTGGCTCAGTTGGTTAGGACATTGTTATGAAGTATTTGGGAGCAGCAAAATAAATCTTGGGCATGGAAATACACAGAGACGGGAAATATGGTAAGCTTGGTTATCAAAACAGAAGTATGTGGTGAAGATACTCAGGAAATTCAGTGTGAATAATGTGAAACCGATAAAATCCCTTTGGCTTTCCATTGTAATTTCTTTTCAGGTTTATGTCCTAATTGATTAAGAAGAAAATGGTTATATGTCTCGAGTATTATATGCTAGTAGGAAGTTTGATGATTATGATGGGAAATGGTCAGTATTTCACATGCATTTGGTGTTGTCAGTAGACACATGGAAAAACCAGATGAAGAGCATGGAAATGGGTGCTTCAAACATAGAAGCACAAGTATCATCTACAATGGTTGCAATGATTTAGTCTATGATTATGATTCATGAGATTTGGATAAGAGGAGATCTACCTCAGGTTATGTCTTGCAAGAATGCAAGGATCTATTGGGTAAGTTTGAACAGGTATAGGATGTGGTGTTCTGTGGTGGTCAAAGTGTTGTGCATTTTCCTAAAGGTCTAACGTATCAAAATGGGACAAGTGCATCGGTTTATTAGACAGGTTATTGATGGAGGAAGAATGGTCCATCCTAGAGTGAATCGTGCAGGCATGCTCATGTAACAGTATTGTTAGAGAAGTTGTGGAGTTGTGATGGTGTTGTTAAGTTTTAATTATTGTTATTAGATTCTTTTCAATTTACTAGAGCATTTCCAAAACAACAACATAAGTAGGATCATTGAAAGAAACACAATCACAAGGTACACAACATTTTATCCTGGGAAACCCTCATGGGGAAGAAAACCCAACAAAAACTTCCTCAATAATAAATTTCCAATACAATGCCAAGACTAAACACCAAACTGTTTAATTTTAAATGCTAGACTAGATTACAACAATAGTAACCTAACCAGGATCTCGAAAAGATTTAACCATGCACATATTACATAGTGGGTCTGCTCATTTAACCATAGGTAATGCTCTTTTATTACCACCCAACCATAAGAATCCTCAATTGTCACCCTCGAGCAGAGCAGGAGACCTGCTACAGAAAGATATACAAGAGAAAGACAATCACATATAGAGAAAATACTAGCTGAAAAAAAAAGATTTGCTCTCCAGCAGTTGTGCACAAGGGACTGAGGGGGGTGCGCACNAATTGTCACCCTCGAGCAGAGCAGGAGACCTGCTACAGAAAGATATACAAGAGAAAGACAATCACATATAGAGAAAATACTAGCTGAAAAAAAAGATTTGCTCTCCAGCAGTTGTGCACAAGGGACTGAGGGGGGTGCGCACTAGATCAAGGGACAATGTAAGTGTTAGTGTTGTTTTCAAATGAGGATGGGGCACCCTTATATATATATATATATATATATATATATATATATATATATATATATATATCCAATGTTATGAGGGGATGTGTCTTTTCACAAGGGCAAACTTAAATATTAATTTTTAACTTAATATAAATTAGTCTTTACACAATAGGGCCGACATGTACAAGTATCTCTCATCACAAGTGATTGGGGATTTCTCTTCTCATGATATCATTCATAGGAGGTCTCTTGGAGGTGAATACCTCCCATAACTACCAAAAACATAAACACCCCCTCTTAGCTAGGGAGGTATTCTCAGTGATATTTTCTTTTGGTCTTCATAGCCTCGCAGGCTATGCCATGGCCCTCTTACCATGAAATGGTCTCACATACCATGCTATTATTAGCATCTCCTTGTCCCACATTCCTACTCCAATGTGGAAATGTCACACATGTGTGCACCCATGTGGACCTTCTAGGAGACACAACCTACAAGGGTAACACTAGGATATACATGTCCATAGTGCATCGTCAAGGATGTCTCATACATGAAGAGTCTTCTAGGAACAATGGTCTCCAAGGGTTTTTGGGTACCAACCTAGATGAATTTTCACCCAACATGTTAGGGTTGTTGGGCACCAATCCAATGAACATTCTCCCAACCATATGACCATCAGGTCTCCAAGGGTTGTTGGGCACCAACCTTGGTGGATATTCCCAACCCTTAAGGGTTGTTGGCCAGTGGAATATCCTCCCAACTGCTTGAACATCTCAACCACTTGAGATCTACCTCAAGGGTACATCACACATGGTGCATCCCATTTGGACCTCTAGAGGCTCCTCCCTCTAGAAACACTAGGGTCTATCCCATAGTGTGAATTCATGGGTCTACTCCCCATAACGTGTCCTCTTAGTGCTCAACCACTAGGGAAATCACTCTCATAGATCAACTCGACTAATTCCATAGGAGTATGAACTGGAGAGAAAGTACAACTCAACTCAACTCAATCCAGAGGAGTACGACTCATCTTATAGATCAAATCAACTAAGTCCATAGGAGTACGATTGCACCTATCATATAGGTGTCCTCATAGATCAACTCAACTCAATCCAGAGGAGTACAATCTGGAGAATGTCTCAGGAAGTTGCAATCATCAACCCTCCCTCTCAATGAGGGAGGAATTATCCCAAGTCTCTCATGGAAGTACTTGAACTTTGTCCTAGCAAGAAGCTTTGTGAGATCATCTGGTCATCTGTTGGAAAGTACTGCACATGTATTGTCTCCCTCTACATAATGTCTCGAACATAATGATATCACTGACCAATAAAGTCTGCAAGGAGCTTGTGAAGCCACACTACTTCACAAACTGCCATCCACAATACTATTTGTTTTTTTGGTACTCAAGGCATGGAAGTCCATTTCCTGATATGCCACGAAGCCATGGCAGATCCCAAGGTAAAGAAACACATGGAGGTGTTCTAATATGATCCTTTCCTCATCAGAGTCAACATATCCCTGTAATCTTACGTCAATAATGGAGACATATCTCATGCCATATCCATTAATCGTCGTAAACCAAGATCGAGGTGCCTGGATAAGTCCATACAAATCCTTCTTTGATCTGCACACATGAGATTCCTTCTCATGTATCATGAAACCAACTGGCTACTCAATGTACACTTCTTTCTCAATCTCTTCATTGAGAAAGGTTGTCTTCTCATCCATCTGATGTAATCTCCATCCCATGGCTACTACGAGGGAAATGATCGTCTGGATGAAAATATATCAAGCAACGTGAGAAAATGTCTCATCATAATCTATTCCCTCCACCTAAGAGAATCCTCTGGCAACAAATCTCATTTTGTGCATCTCGATGTTCCCGTCAGTTACAAGTTTGATCTTTATAGATCCACTTGGAAGTCACCACAGAATTCCCTTACAGTCTCGGAACAATATCCCACACATCATTCTTCATGATAGACTAATACTCCTCCATCATGGATTCTCTCCATATATGCTAACTAGATGCTTCCTCATAATAGGAAGGCTCAAGAATCAATGATGTGGCTCATAGTTGCAACATAGCCCGAATGTCTCTGTGGTTTTTGACTCTCTCAGAAAGTACCACAGGAGTTGCATGTCCTTTTGCCTCCTTCATATTCTGATGATCCCACACATGCTTCTTTCAGCCTACTGTAATATCTCTAGGAATATCAACTGGATTATCTATATCGATGGGCTCAACTAGCTCCCTTTGAAATGTTGAAGCCCTTTGAAATGTTGAAGGGTGAGAGGGAGAATCCATCATATTCTCTTTCCTTCATTGTCAATCTCCATGTGAGATCCTCTAGATCTCGAGAAGGCTATCTCCTCTTCAAAGGAAACAACTTTCATGTGTCTACACAAATCTGAATGCACTAAGTCCAAGATCCCCTTGGTTTTTTTGTCACTGCTCAAAAAGGACCCCACAAGCTCTACGAATGTAATCATGCTCTACATGAAGATCTGGAAGACCTGTCACCATATTCCCCAGGGTGGGAAGAGCTCTGTAATGTAAATGATCAATTCTTCTACATTATCACTTGCTCAAACTGATGAAATCATGTGACAATATTCAGACTGGTAAAACTGTCAATCTATATAAACTTTTTGTCTGGTCAAACTGCTTCATGTCTCAAACTAGAGACTATCTAATATTTTTCCTTCTGCAACCATCACTATGCCTCCCTCTCAGGGCTATCACTAGTGACTTGTCTTCATCGTAACCTGGTTGAAACAAGAAAACAAAAGAAAAAAGAAACAACATCTCCATGGAAGATAACCTGCTAGGAACAAGAAAACGAAAGAAAAAGATACAACATCTCCATGGCAACCTCCATGGAAGATAATCTGTTAGGAACAAGTAACGAGACAAGAATATATCCTAGAGGTGAGATCAACAAGTACATACCTAGTATCATGACTTCAAAGCAACTTAAATATTTCTATCACAGCTACAAGACCTACTTGTAATGTAGCAAGTCAAATATACTAGAAGTGTAGGTTACAGACATGATAATTAAAACAATCAAACCTGGAGTCTTCTCTTCCAGGGAGAGTGTGTTTCTCCTCTGAGTGCAATTATATACCTCTGGATCCATGATTGTAGCAAAAAGGTCCCTCCTCCTCTTAAATTTTAGCATCATTTGGTGCTAGTGCAAATTCATCCACAATTGAGTCCTCATATTAGCCTTAGGGCAGGCTCTAAAACTCATAAATGATGGATCTCAGACTATTCTTGAATTGAGGCCACAAATAGACTTTAGACTAGGCCTCAGAACAACACTTCAAATTATTAGTTATGCCTTGCAGACTGTCTCAAGATCACCCCTTTTCTACCTCAGCAATCATCTCACGGGTTCGCTGCAATTTTCTTCCAAAATTTGTGCCAATGGAAGGCCTTAAACTCGGCCTACAAGCTTACCAAAGTTAAGCCTCAGTACTTTTCAAGATTCACCTTTAGAACAGTCAGAATTTTCCCTCAAAACAATGTTTATACCGTCTCAGAAGAGACTTCAGATCAACGCCTCAGGTCTGCCAACAATTCGGCCTCGGGACTATCAAAGGAAGGCCTCAGAAGGCTTAAACTACCCACAAATTTCCTGAAATTCACTTCACTGCAGACATCAAACTCTAATGCAATTTGTGCTAAAAGGGAGCCTTATAAACTAGTGCCCATGACATACTTCAAGTTTGGCCTTGTAGCCTCAGTGAATTCTCTCAAACTTCATTAGAACCTTCCTTAGATTTGTTTTCAAAGATGTCTTATATCTTCACATAGATCTAGTTCAAGTTTTACTACTCAACTTTGTCTCTGCCATAGAAAAGGCCTCAAGAATGTTTGTTGGGTTTATTCTTGGAGTTACCTCAGATAAATATTTCATTTTTATGGTGATTCTTGTTGTGATAGCCCTAGAAGGGCTTCTCCTTGCTACAACCAGATTTAGACTTCATTACAGGTTTGTTAAGGAGGCTTGGTCCCTTCTTTTGTTCTTGCAATTTGGGCCCCAACATCCCTTAACTGATGTGCAATGGTCATCTTACAAGAACCACTCTGATACCATGTTGAATTTTAAATGCTAGACTAGATTATAACAACAGTAACCTAACCAGGATCTCAAGAAGATTTAACCATGCACATATTACATAGTGGGTCTACTCATTTAACCATAGGTAATTCTCTTTTATTACCAACCAACCATAGGCATCCTCAAGTGCCACCCCTGAGCAGAGCAGGAGACCTGCTACATAAAGATATCCAAGAGAAAGACAATCACATATAGAGAAAATACCAAAGAGAAACAAGATCTTCTCTCCAGCAGTTGCACACAAGGGACTGAGGGGGGGGCAACACTAGATCAAGGGACAATGTAAGTGTTAGTGTTGTGTTCAAATGAGGATGGTGCACACTTGTGTGTGTGTGTGTGTGTGTGTGTGTGTGTGTCCAATGTTATGAGGGGATGTGTCTTTTCACAAGGGGCGACTTGTACAAGTTACATAAAAACTAATTTATAACTCAATATAAATTAGTCTTTAGACAATAGGGCTGACATGTACAAGTATCTATCATCACAAGTGATTGGGGATTTCTCTTCTCATGATATCATTCATAGGAGGTCTCTTGGAGTTGAATACCTCCCGCAGCTACCAAAAACATCAACACAAACCACCAAGAATAATATAGGAATGAGCATGCGCATCTCTTCTCCTTCTTGCAACGGTGGCTTCCTTCAAAAGATGCTCACTAGAAGTGTGAATGATTGAGTGAACAAATGAGGCGCCATCCTCACTTATAAATACTAGTTAAGGAGGCGCTATGGTTGTGAATCTTCACCAAGTAGGTATGACTTCTTCCAAGAGTGGTTAAAACCACTTTATAAACCCTAGGGACGAATTTACAAATACCACCATATAAATATGGTTTGACCAATCCACAAAATGGGATTTGGTCTTATACAAGACCTGACATGATCAATCCACAAAAGGGGATTTGATCTATAATATAATAACTCAATTATAATTAGAATATTCTTCGAAGTTAAAATATTTCAACAGGTGTTTGGCTTGTCTTGGCTTGTAGAAAAATTTATGAATTAATTAAGGGTATGATATATCATGGAAATTGTTGTCAAGGTGGAGATTGTTGGAAACATGCCAACGAATTTCCCATGTGGTCACATGCACATTCATGCATCTATATTAGGAATGTGCATGCATGTTGTTAGTCCCTAAAGTTGCACTTGACTGCTAAACAACAAGCTAGGGAATCATCAAGTTATTTCAATGGTTTTTTGTAAAGAAAGATTGATTCAGTAGAAAGGAAGATCAAGTGGATCAAGAGAGATGAGAAGAGGAAAATTATCTAGTTCAAATCTAACTAAAAGGTAGCATCTCATAGGTCAAAGGAAAGCAATTGGACAGTAAAAATTTAAAGAGATAACATGAAATGGAAGAAGTAATCACTTAATGAATGTGAAGGACATGTAATATGCTCATCCTTCTACATTCATGGAGAAGATATTCAGACCAAAATATCATTTTAATCTAAATCAAAATATTTGAAAAGCAAAATACAATTTGCAGGGAATAAACATTAGAATCTTTGTTGTCAGTAGATCTACAATTGTGTAATGACTAATGCATTGCAAGAATCATAATTGTCATCAGATAAGAATATATGAAATTGATGGGACACAAGTATATTGTTCATAAACTTGATGCTCTGAGCATGAAAATACAGAAATTACAAAGAATGATTTTACATCTTGGTCAAGACTATGACCTCTCCTCTCTCAGCCTTCAATACCCTCTTGGGCCTCCCCCTCTCCCTTTCTACATTACAAAAGATAATATATATATGAATATGCCTTAACTCTTACAAATCTTGTGGAACATATATCTAACAATGAACTCAAAATAGATAAGGTCTCGACTCATTTTCAAGAAATCTTTGTAAGTTGATTTAATTTCTGAAATATTTTCCAAAATAATGGTCCCTTCCTGAAGATGTGGATTTTCTCTGTTATCATTATCACCATATGGCCCCACGTTACCTTTGAAATCCGACTGCCACATGCTTTGGAAATAATCATTTGACCAAGATCACATGCCAACTTTGATTTCCTTCCTAGAAATGCTCATCGAAGTGCTAGACGGTTCTAACAGGTGTTTAATTTGGTTTACTGATATCTTCTTTAAAGATGAAACAAATTTCCAAACTCAAGTTAATAGATAAGTTATCGAGGAGACTCTATGCTCTTCCTCTCGAAGAAATATTTTAATTTCTCATAATATTTGGAATAATATGAGTT
This sequence comes from Picea glauca, assembly GCA_000966675.3. Lineage (NCBI taxonomy): Eukaryota > Viridiplantae > Streptophyta > Pinopsida > Pinales > Pinaceae > Picea > Picea glauca. The sequence continues at coordinate 189,353 of JZKD02S0208420.1, forward strand.
ACCAAAACATCCTTGAGGATAAATCTATATCTACAATTGATAGGTTGTCCACATGTTCCTGATTTGAAAGAATTTTTAAACAGTCTAAATCTTCTAATGTCAGACGATCTGCCACCAAATCTATTATTTTTTAAATGTTTCTTAGAGAAAAGGATCTCTGAAATTTCAATACACATGTAGGTATCAATTATTCATTGCATAATGATTCAACAGAAGATACATCCTCTCCCTTAGCGCCTTGTGCTAATAACCTCACTAATTTTCAACTCAATGATTGACTTTCGGGTATTGAATAACAAAAGTTCAAAGGCTAGGTAAATGTTACGATAAGCTCCATCTTCTCAGGGTTAAATTTCCCAGTAATATTACACATTCCCAAAGAGGGACTTTACCTTGCTTGGACACTTATCAACATCTGCCAGAAATGCTCCAGTTAAATTGGATTGTCTTCCTCCTTGAATCCAATACCATTGCTCACTCGGTGAGTATCAATAAATGTAAATTCTAACCTTGTACAATGTCTACTATAAACAGATATTTAGAAAAGAACAGAAAAGATACAATGGCAAATACAAACATTACACAAAGATTTTTCCCATGGAAACCCAAACCGGGAAAACCAGCGTATATTATATTCATTCATTGTGTTACATTGTTTACAATACAATATACATATAGGAGCCAGTGGCATCCAAAACCCTAACCCAATGACCTGGATTAGTCAAAAAACCCTAATTCCTTAACCAGAAATAGAAAACCATCGACAAAAACCATGTGCCGAAAAAACCACCTAAATACATGACACATTTCCCGAGGTAGGTGTCACATTTCCCGAGGCATAATTTTTTTTTTCGAGGGGGGGCCTAGCGACCCCCCCTCTAACCCCCCTGCACGCCCGGCGCATACGCTCAGACACTACTACTCGTGCAAAGAATATAACACATACCCAACATTCTCCCACTTCTTGTTTTCTTTGCATATAGGGGGTTACAGGGTTACATAGTCAAAAATCCAGGGCAGCAATGCCCATGGATCCTCTACAGCAAGAGAAATTCTCAGTGCTCACAAATTTTGTTAATGAGTCTGCAACATTCTTCAAAGTGTCCACCTTCATCGGTGATACTTTCTTTTCTTCAATCATGTCTCTCACAAAGTGATATTGAACATCAATGTGCTTTGTCTTTGAATGATAAGCAGGGTTCTTCGCCAGAAAAATTGCACTATGATTTTCAAACTCTATCCTTACATCTTGTTGTACCAACCCAATACCTAAACACAATATTTGTAACCATACTTCTTCCTTACTTGCATGAGTGGCTGCCATGTATTCAGATTCTGTAGTTGAAAGTGCCACTACAACATGTATTTTGCTCATCCAACTTATTGCTCCTCCAAACAGGTTAAACACATACCCGCTTGTAGATCTCCTACGATCCAAATCTCCAACCCAGTCTGCATCCACAAATCCATTTATATCAACCACTCTGTCCAATCCTGGCCTTCCTTCGTAGCACAATCCATAGCTAGTAGTGCCACGCAAATACCTGAAAACCCTTTTTACTGTTGTCCAATGCTCCTTCCCTGGTTTTGACATATACCTGCTCAAAACTTCCACTGCATGTGCAATGTCCAGTCTAGTACAGACCATTGCATACATCAAACTGCCAACTGCACTAGCATATGGAACATGAGACATGTCCTCCTCTTCTTCATGTGTCTTGGGACACTGATATGCAAATAACTTTACACCAACATGAATAGGAACCTTGATCGGTTTACATTCTTGCATATTAAACCTCTACAATATTGTCTCGACATATTTTCTCTTATTTAACCAGAGTTTCCTCTTTTTTCAATCTCTTTTAATTTCCATGCCCAAAATGAAATTTGAAGCACCAAGATCCTTCATGTCTAATTTAGAGGACAACTGAGTTTTCACATCCTAGATAATCTCCTTGTTGTT
>JZKD02S0208420.1:191365-211042 GCA_000966675.3 Picea glauca
ATACTGGAGTATGAGGATCTTCTTCTTTTGATTCATGTTCTTCTGTAGAGTCTGCTTCATCATCCTTTAAATCAAACTCTATCTTCTCTGGTTCTTCCTTACTTAGTAGGACTTCATATTTAACAACATCCTTCATTTCTCTAAATACCACATCTCGACTATACACTACCTTCTTAGTTTCTAGGTTCCAAAGCTTATAACCTTTGAGACCATCTTTATATCCAATAAAGATACATTTTTCATCCTTTTTATCCATCTTACTCATGTTTTCCTTTGGAACATTAGCACATGCATCGCAGCCAAATACCTTAAGATGTGTGAGAGAAGGTTCCTTACCAGTCCATACCTCTTGTGGAGTCTTGTCACCCAACGTTGATGAGGGTGATCAGTTGACCAGATAACATGCAGTACCCACTGCCTCTGCCCAGAATTCTTTCCCTAACCCGACACCATTGAGCATGCACCTTGCTTTTTCCATCAACGTCTCGTTCATCCTTTCTGCAACTCCATTTTACTGAGGTGTATATGGAGTAGTCTTCTGCCTTGCTATACCGCACTTCTTACAGAATTCTTCAAATTCATTTCCACAGAACTCTCTGCCATTGTCTATTCTCAGCACATTAATTATTTTCTCTGTTTGATTCTCAACAAGAGCCTTAAACTCTTTAAACCTGTCAAAGACTTTAGATTTCTTCCTGAGGAAATATATCCAAGTTTTCCTCGAGAAGTCATCTATAAATGAGACATAGTACACAGATTTTCCCAATGATGGGACTGACACAGGTCCAAAAACATCACTGTGAACTAGTTGTAAAATTCTTCCTGCCCTCGTTGCAGCAGAGGGGAATCTTACCCGATTCTGCTTCCCATATAGACAATGTTCACAGAAATGAAATTCCAGAGAACAGTTAGACATACCTTCAACCATACCTTTACCATGTAGTAGTCGAAGACCCTTCTCTCCGATATGCCCCAGTATTTGATGCCACAATATACCCTTTTCTCCAGAGACTGTAGGTGTTCTTTCTTCTTCAACTCCAATATCAGGAACAATGGAGCTATTACACCCATCATTAATAGTGCTTCCTAGAAACTTATACAGAGTTCCAAACCAAACTCCCTTCATCAACACCATGGCTCCTCAAACCATCCTGCAAGTTCCCTTTTCAAAAATTGTTTTTACCCCTGCATCTTCCATTTTGCTTATAGAAATCAAATTTCTGGCCATACCTAGGATGTGTAGAACACTAGGCAGTGTTCTAATCCTTCCATCTATGAGTCTCAACTTGACCCTTCCTCTTCCTATGATTTTGGTTGTCAAATCATTACCTAAGAAAACATTACTTCCATCATACTTTTCATATTCGCAGAACGACTCCCTGTGGGGAGTCATATGAAAGGATGCACCAGAGTCAATCAACCATGCGTCATGATCTGCATGTGTTCTTGAAGAGGCCAAGTACACATCCCCTCCTTCTTCCTTGGAGGTCTTTTCTTCTGTAGAAGAAGATTCTTCAGATCCCTTCTTTTTCTCAACTTTGGATCTACATTNCTTCTTGTAGTGCCCTTCTTTTCCACACCTCCAACATACCCTTACAAACTTTCCAGGAGATTTAGATCTACCCTTAGACTTAGATCTCCCACTTGAGAAATTAGATCCATTTCTTTCCTGGAAACGTCCTCTTGCAAATAATGTGTATGTGCTATGTCCTTCCATATTCTTTCGCTTCATCTCCTTCGACAACAAGGATGAGACCACTTCTTCAAACTTCAAAGAAGTTGTATTACTACCTATGGCCACAACTAGACTATCCCACGAATATGGTAAAGAACACAACAAACTGATACATTTATCTTCATCTGAAATTCTAATTTCAACTGATACTAACTGACTTACCACAGTATTGAAGGCAATCAAATGCTCTGCCACCGAGTCTCCATCTCTCATCCTCAAGTTATAGAGCTTCTTTCTCAGGAATAATTTATTTACCAGAGACTTAGACTGATACAACTTCCCCCACTTTTCCCATAAATCCTTGGTTGTAGCTTCCTCTGACACATTTAGTAATACTAAATCGGAGAGACATAGTCAGATTGTGCTCTTTTCCTTCTGATCCATCTTTTTCCAGTCATCTGCAAAAGTTATTGTAGGTGCAGTGCATGGATCTACTGCGATCCACTGATCTCTGTCCACCAAAAGATACTCCATATTGAGCTTCCACAACTCAAAGATTTTCCCATTAAACTTCTCGATCTCCATCTTTGAATTTCTTTCCATTTCTTTTCACCTGAAAAAACAATACCGCAAATCTCCCACTGTAACAAGGGTTATCACAGTCCCAAGCCAAACCCTTGACCACAAAGGCGTCCCCCTGAAGCCAATAAAGCTCTGATACCAAATGTAAATTCTAACCTTGTACAATGTCTACTGTAAACAGATATTCAGAAAAGATACAATGGCAAATACAAACATTACACAAAGATTTTAACCCTGGAAACCCAAACTAGAAAAAACAACATATATTATATTCATTCATTGTGTTACATTGTTTAAAATACAATATACATATAGGATCCAGCGGCATCCAAAACCCTAAACTAATGACCTGGATTAGTCCAAAAACCCTAATTCCTTAACCAGAAATAGAAAACCATCGGCAAAAACCATGTGCCAAAAAAATGACGTAAATACATGACACGTTTCCCAAGGTAGGTGTCACGTTTCCCAAGGCAAAAAAAATCTGGGGGCACTGCCCCCAAACCCTCGTGCAGGGAGCTCCACCCCCCTGCACTCCCCTCTAACCCTCCTTCACGCCCGGCGCATACACTCAGACACTACTACTTGTGCAAAGAATATAACACATACCCAACAATAAACAAATGCCAATAGGCATTACTAAAGTCTTGAAGGTTTCATTTCTACCATTAATGTCAGACTATATTATATATCTAAAAGGTAATCAGTCATATGACCTGAGCTGCTACCTCACTAGCAAAAGAAGTTTATTTCCTCTAGATGCCTTCACCAACCTCCACTCAAAGGAAACAGTCCACCCTGATCTTTTGTCCAACCTCCTTTTTCAAATTCCAATTTCAAGAGGCCAACCATACAACCGAGCCCTGGATGGGGAGAAGTATGAAATTATGAGGAGACAATTCCATTTGCATAAGACAAGGAAAAACCTCTTTGAAGCTTCACGTTCTCTCCCATGATAGCATCCACTTCCATAATTGCATCTCGAACAGTTGTCTCCCTAGTTAGTTTAAGATAATGTTCATTTCCTCTAGGAGCTTTGACATATTGTCTCATATTCTGATAGAATCTTGGGTAAGGCCTTCATGGTCAATGTTGATCTTGCCATAGAAAGTGCCAGATATTGGAATATTTTGATCCTGGCAATAAAATTTGTCTCGCAGTTTAGTTCAATGACAACAACTACTTTCTCATCTTGAGTCAATGCTAACAGCCCTTCAGAAACAATACAGAACCCATTTTTTAATGCACCTGCAATACCCTTCTTCCTCAACTATGTATATGCAACCTCGAGATCCCAGTTGCAATCGATAAGAGCAACTTTAACATCTTTCATCAATACACTTGTGGTTGCATTCGACACTTGGAAACTTGGCACTTGCAAACAAAAACCCTTAACACTTGTAAACATGGTGATTTTTGGATTGCATTCAATGAGAAATATCCCACATGATGAGGAGAATTGAAAAATTGTTGTTTATATGCACTGATGGTTCCAGGATTCATCGACGCATAGTGCACTAGATCCCTCTCCTTGGTGGCTTAGCGCTTGTTCTATGTCGAGCTTTGTTGTGAGCATTGATTTGTGACTTGACCTATGATGAATTGTTGGCTCTTGAATGTATGGATATTTGGCCTTGCTTGACCCCCCATTTATTTTTATAAATGAAAAATCACAAGAATGCCTTTGAACACTCTCCCTAGTAATCGAGCTTGGGTGCTCTATAACATAGATATTGGCCTCACAAACCAATATTGTTTTTTACAAGAACAAGCCACAATATTGTTCAATAACATAAGAAACTTGGATATGGCCCAAAAACAAACCTAGCGAAGAATTTGAGGATTTTGGGAAGTGATACAAAATCAGTGAAGAGGTTATAATTTTGACAAGATCATATTTATGATGGCACTGCAAGAATGCCTTTTTTTTTTGTAGCGCACTTGTTTTTGTTGTATGTGCTGCTGGAACATGGTATCATGTTTTTAAAAATTCCACTGTAGATTAGGGTACTAACACTGGCTCCCTTTGGGATGGTTCTCTCCCTGTGAGACACCAAGAACTTGCAGACCATCGTGCCTTAGTTCACTACTGTAACTCATCCCTGCAACTGATCGATTGAAAACAATCTTTGGCATACTGAAACTGCTCATATCCGCTGAAAGAAATTAAAAACCAAACCACACATTGTGCCAAAACAACTCTGCAAAGCCCAAAGAACCGGATACCCAACCATCAATTTGAAAATAAAAATTTGGATCTGCACCAGTGTTTTTCCACTGGGCTATGGAGTCAATTATCCATGCTAATATACAACAAGATAAAAAAAAATTACTCGGATGTGATTGTATTCAACCATCCTACTCTACTAGCAGAAACCAAACCAATCAGGTGAGGACAAATTTCCAAAAGAACCGTTCAAGCAGCAAATTGATTGGCTGAATATTTTACATGTGCTTAAGTAAAAATCAATCTTGGAAAGAAATTCGTGGCTCACCAGATAATAGAGCCTTATAATCCCAGTGAAAAAATGATAAAAGATTTAAACTTGAAAAACCCTCTAGATATGCAGCCATGAGATCATAAAGATCATGAAACATTACTTTTGAATCAATAGTAAACACATAATCTTCCAGCTCCAGATGAACATACTGCTTTTGTGAAAAGTACGATCCAATAGTCAAGATACACTCTACTTGTTCTGCTGAAATTAGTGCATGAATATCATTTGTTTTATGTCAGTGAACAACAACATCTTGGATAGGATGATTTCCTTCATCTATTTCTCCAACATCATATTCATACTCATAAAAAACAGGCTCATTGTTGCACGGGTCAATGAATGCTGATGTGAAATTATGCTCTTCTCCATTTTCTGTTGTTGTTATATAAATAAGCTCAACAATGCCTCTTTCACTACCTTCCAAAATCTTAGATTCAAAGTTGTCAAAGAGAGGTTGACTTCTGCTCAAGTCAATGGAGGGTAATATGAAATTTTTCTCTTCTCCATTTTCTTATTCATCATATACAGGTTGACTATAAAAAAATTCTAAATTTTGAAATTCACAAAATTTTGTTTCATGATGCTCTTCAAAGAAAGAACACAAATGAACAACCTGGTCCTTTGGAACAAAAATTTCATTATGACAATAGCTTCTAGAACCATCCAATAAATTTGTTGTCATACTATCAATGACACTATCATCAACAACATCTTGAAAAACTTCTTCTTGAAAAGAAGAATGAGGGAAAGTTTCATGAATGATCAAATCTTCTTCATCATCATAGGATGGAGACTTTTGATTGATTTCAAATGACAATGATAAAAAAAAATGTTCACCAACAATATAATCTTCAATAATTTCTTCACTAAAATACTAGTATTCACAAACATTTCCAGCAGCAAATTCTTCATGAAGAGGCCCACTCAAATGGCCATCAAAACTGTTAGGAGCATTATGAGAACATTCCAAAATATCTTCATTGATCTCATCACTACATCCATCCTGAAATTTTTTTCTAAGAGATTTATATTGCTCACAACAATCATTCAAGAGGCACTCGACATGATAAATCCTCTTACAATATGAATGAAAAGCAGCATGGAAATCGTTTAATGATGAAATTCTAGAAACGGGAAGAGATCGGTACCATTCTTTTGTATCACCTTCCAATGAATACATAAACATCTGCATTAATATGTCTTCATGATAAATATTCAGTTTGTCCATGTATTGATGAAAATCAAGCAGGTGTTGAGCAGGGTGATGATGATCATCTCCTCTTAACCTTGGAAGGTGGTCTATCCACTCATACACAATAGGCACATCATTTGGGAATCCATGAACAATAGAGAAATCGAATGGAGCGAATCTACGAGCCAAAATTGTTTCCATGGCCTTTGACATCTTGGATCAGTGGAGTCGGCAACAGATCCTTCCTTCATGGAGTCGCCAGGTGAATGATGAAGTCATAAATTGTGTCCAACCCCTTTTAATCATTAGGAGATAGAGTTGATCATTGTTGTTCTTCCCAGGGAATATGTATTCGTTCCTTCGTCCTCGACAATGGCGCCAAAATATGTTAGTCCCTAAAGTTGTACTTGATTTCTAAAGGGCAAGCTATGGAATCATCAATTTATTGCAATGTATTTTTGTAAAGAAAGATTTGTTTAGTAGAAAGGAAGATCACGTGGATCAAAAGAGATGAGAAGAGGTGGAATATCTAGCTCAAATCCAACTAAAACATAGCATATCATAGGTCAAAGGCAAGCAATTGGACAATAAACATTTAAAGAATAACATGAAATGGAAGAAGTAAACACTTAATGAATGTGAAGGCCATGCAATCTACTCATCCTTCTACATTCATGGAGAATATATTCGTACCAAAATATCATTTTAATCTAAATCAAAATATCTGAAAAGAAAAATACAATTTGCAGGGAATAAATAGTAGAATCTATGTTGTCAGTAGATTTGCAACTCTGTAATGACTAATGCATTGAAAGAATCATAATTGTCATCAGATAAGAAGAAAGAAAATCGATGGGACACAAGTATATTGTTCATAAACTTGATGCTCTGAGCATGAAAATGAAAAAATTACAGAGAATGGTTTTACATTTTGGTCAAGACTATGGCCTCTCCTCTCTCATCCTTCAATACCCTCTTCCCCCCGCTCTCCCTTTCTACATTACAAAAGATAAAATATATATGAATATTCCTTAACTAACTCTTACAAATCTTGTGGAACATATATCTAACAATGAACTCAAAATAGATAAGGTCTCGACTCATTTGCAAGAAACCTTTGTAAGTTGATTTAATTTCCAATATATTTTCCAAAATAATGGTCCCTTCCTGAAGATGTGGATTTTCTTTGTTATCATTATCACCATATGGCACCATGTGAGCTTTGAAATACGACTGCCACATGCTCTGGAAATAATCCTTTGACCAAGATCCCATGCCACCTATGATTTCCTTCCTGGAAATTCTCATCGAAGTGCTAGATGGTTCGAACAAGTGTTTAATTTGGTTTACTAATATATCTTCTTTAAAGATAAAACATATTTCCAAACTTGGGCTGATAGACAAGTTATCAAGCAGACTCTATGCTCTGCCTCTCGAGGAAATATTTTAATTTCTCATAATATTTGGAATAATATGAGTTACCAAAACATCCTTGAGGATAACTCTATATCTACAATTGATATGGTGTCCACATGTTCCTGATTCGAAAGAATTTTTAAACAGTCTAAATCTTCTAATGCCAGACAATCTGCCATTAAATCTGTTATCTTTTAACTGTTGCCTGCAGAAAAGGATCTCTGCAGTTTCAATACACTTGTAGGTATCAATTCTTCATTGCATAATGATTCAATAGAATATATATCCTCTCCCTTAGCGCCTTGTGCTAATAACCTCACTAATTTGCAACTCAATGGTTGACTTTCAGGGATTGAATAACAAAAGTGCAAAATCTTGGTAAATGTTACGATCCATTTCCTCAGGGTTAAATTTCCCAATAATATTATAGGTTCCCAAAGAGGGAATTTACCTTGCTTGGACAATTATCAACATCTTCCAGAAATTCTCCAGTTAAATTGGATTGTCTTCCTCCTTGAATCCAATACCAATACTCACTAGGTGAGCATAAATAAACAAATGCCAATAGGAATTCATGAACTCTTGAAGGTTTCAATTCTACCATTGATGTCAGACTATATTATATATCTGAAAGGTAATCAGTCATTCGAATTGAGTTACTACCTCACTAGAAAAAGAAGTTTCTTACCTCTTGATGCCTTCACCAACCTCCACTCGAAGGAAACTTTCCACCCTGATCTGTTGTCCAACCTCCTTTTTCGTATTCCAATGTCAAGAGGCCAGCCATACGAACGAGCCCTAGATGGGGAGAATCATGAAGATATGAGGAGACAATGCCATTTGAAGAAGACAAGGCAAAACCTCTTCGAAGCTTCATGCTCTCTCCCATGATAGTAGCCACTTCCATAATTGCATCTCAAACAGTTGTATCCCTAGTTAGTTTAAGATAATGTTCATTTCCTCCAGGATCTTTGGATATATTGTCGTAGATTATGATAGAAGCTTGGGTAAGGCCTCCATGGTCAATGTTGATCTTGCCATAGAAAGTGCCAGATATTGGAATATTTTGTTCTTGGCAACAAAATTTGTCTTGTAGTTTAGTTCAATGACAACATCTACTTTCTCATCTTGAGCCAATGTCAACATCCCTTCAGAAGCAATATGGGACCCCTTTTTTTTTGTGCACCTGCAATACCCTTCTTCCTCAACTATGTATATGCAACCTCGATATCCCAATTGCAATCGATAAGAGCAACTTTAACATCTTTCATCGATACACTTGTGGGTTTATTCTACACTTGGAAACTTGGCACCTGCAAACAAAAACCCTTGACACTTGTAAACATGGCGATTTTTGGATTGAATTCAGTGAGAAATATCCCACATGATGAGGAGAATTGAAAAATTGTTGTTTATATGCACTAATGGTTCCAGGATTCATCGACACGTAGTGCACTAGATCCCTCTCCTTGGTGGCTTGGTGCTTGGTCTATGTTGAGCTTTGTTGTGAGCATTGCTTTGTGACTTGACCTATGATGAATTGTTGGCTCTTAAGTGTATGGAGATCTCGTCTTGCTTGACCCCCTATTTATTTTTATAAATGAAAAATCACAAGAATGCCTTTGAACACTCTCCCTAGTAATCGGGCTTGGGTGCTCTATAACATAGCGATTGGCCTCACAGGCCAATATATTCTTTTTTTTTTTTACAAGAACACGCCACAATATTGTTAAATAACATAAGCAACTTGGATATGGCCCAAAAACAAACGTGGTGAAGAATTCGAGGATTTTGGGAAGTGATACAAAATTGGTGAAGAGGTTAGAATTTTGACGAGATTATATTTATGATGGAGCTGCAAGATTGTCTTTTTTCTGGTAGTGCACTTGTTTTTTTTGTATGTGTTGTTGGAACATGGTATCAGATTTAAAATTTTGCCCATGTAGATCAGGTTACTAACACATGCACTCTTTTGTGAACAGATTGTGTAATTGGTGGATCTAATTATAATCAGTTAGTCTAACTGTTTGAGAGATGCTATATATACAAGCATACCCATAGAGGTGAGTGTGCAATATGTGTAGTGAGTGTGTGAGAGCAAGACGCAATATTGAGGTGTTGTGTGTATGAGAGGAGAGGATGGTTGTATGCCTGGGTTGGCTATTGTAATTCTCCCTTGAATAATAAGAATATCGATTATCATTACCCGTGGTTTTTTCCTGTGTTAAGTTTCCATATAAATCATCGTGTGATTGTTATTGTGTTTGATTTTTTGTTCTCAATTTTATGTTCTGTGTATGTTTTGTTTTGCTTCCACTCCCTAACAATTACAGTGTTCACTTAGTTATCAATCTTTTATATTAAATATCATTATATCGTATCATTTTAACTTATCTTAGATTTAATATAGTTATAGTGTTCACTTTTAACTTTAACTTATCTTAGATTTAATATAGTTATAGTGTTCACTTTTAATTTGTTTGTTTAAAATTGATTGTTGCACTTAAATAGAGAGATTATAAAATTAAATTAAATTAAATTAAAAAACATTTTGTTTTCTAATATTTTATTTGTTTATAAATAAAATTATGATAAATATTATTATATATTTTGATTAATTAAGTCGAGATGGTTAGTTCACGCAATTGAGTTTGTTAATACTTGTGAGTATCCATCACAAAGGATGGGCATTGGGATGGGTGGGCTACCACGTTTGTTATTACTTGTGAGTATCCATCACAAGTTTGTTATTACTTGTGAGTATCCATCATAAGGGATGGGTGGGCTACCACGTTCCATCCGTATCACGTTACTAGTGTGTGATTCGTGAATATTTACATTTGATGACGTTACGCAACCCTTTATCGTATTTTATGCGTCTTCACCTCTCTACGAATATGCTCCTCATCACCACTTCCCGTAGTCGTACAAACAGGATTCCATCACTTTCATTTTCATCTATTTGTTTTTGTTCTTTATGGTTAAAGATAATATATATGTGATTCACATTTTCAATTTGACCCACTCGATCTATGTGGACCCCAGGTCTCTTGAGTGGTGACGCTGTACATTCCACCATCATCCTTCTACCAATGGTAACACTCACAAGGAAATAATATCTCTTACTAACATATCGGTAGCATTTTTATGGCTTCAATAAACTGTGATTCACATGTTCATTTTGACCCACTCGATTTATGTGGACCCCAAGGTCTCTTGAGTGGTGACGCTGTACAAAGTGGTTTGGGACAGGAAGTCCTTTCCTATATTTTCAATGTTACTCATCTCGTCACTTTCAATTTGACGGTGAAATATAATAATATATATATTACACTCATTTTTCTAGACAGAATGTCCAGAACTTTCACTTTGACCCCAGCTCACTATGTGTTCATAGTTTTGATGATGATTAGTTTTATTTAAATGATGATGTTGAAGAAAGTACAGAATGCCACGTAGGTCGATTACTATTGGAAAAGAAAGGTAAATGATGATATCGATGAAAAGATTCGTCGTACACAGCCACGTATATCAAGTATGTTCAACTATTATTGTAATGAGTTTATCATTGATTTATTGTTTTTTTAATATAAATAGCCACGTATATCAAGTATGTTCAACTATTACTGTAATGAGTTTATCATTGATTTATTGTTTTTTTAATATAAATATTTGGTATTGTTAAGTGTTGATTATTGTAATGACTTTATCATTGATTTATTGTTTTTTTAATATAAATATTTTGTATTGTTAAGTGTTGTGTATAAGAAAAATAAAATTATACATATAATATGTTAATATATTAGATTTTTTTAAAAGGAAACAAATAGTATGAAAAAAAAAGACACTTTGTAGGTAGGTGTAGAGAAAAGTGGGATTGATGTTCTCAAGATTTAATAATTTATCAGAGTGAGCAAGACCAAAAAGATAGGGGTTTACATTTTCATTGTCAATTAAAAACATCAAAATTCTGCATATAAAAATAAGTCCATAAACTAATATATTACATCTTCCATGAATGAAAATAAACACATTTATTAGAAGTTTAATTTTTTTTAATTAGATCTCGATTCAAAGACCTGACCATCTAGAAATTTCTCTAGATTAATTGACCAACAAGTGTAAGTTGTCTTTCTTGGGGCAATGCATAAGCAAAGAATTTAACTCTAGGAACACATCAGTGAAAGTGATGTGATCAAAATAGAACTTGTTTTCTTTGATTTGTTCAACCGATGGAAGTAGGAGATTGTTCTAAATCTGGAGCTACTCATTCATCCAAGAGATAACCAACTTTAGATCACCAAACACCTGCAATTGAGCCAGGCCCTTGTCTAGGACTTGTTTTCTTTGATTTGTTCAACTGACAGAAGTAGGAGATTGTTCTAAATCTGAAGCTGCTCATTCATCCACGAGATAACCAACTTTAGATCACCAAACACCTGCAATTGAACTAAGCCCTTGTCTAGGGTTATCTTCATCAAAATTTTGAGAGCCATAAATTCTCCAAAGTTGTTAGTGCCCCCACCCAGATTAGCTTTGAACTGGAAATAGTAGGAGTCTAAAAAAAGAGAATGCCACCTACACTACTTGTTACTTTAGGGCCTTGACAGGACCATCAAAAAAGTCTCATGTTTGTGTTTTCTCAATCAATACTTCACTTAGATGTCCATGGATCAATGTTTTCCAAGGAGACTGAGAAAGTTGAGAAATAGTTGTGACCTGAATTGAGATTTGGATGGTAGGAATTACTCTATCCTTAAAAACAAGTGAATTTCTAGTAATCCATAAACCCCATAACACCAAAAGGAGATAGGTCTTATACTTTTCAACTTTTCTACTATACCAAATCTTCAAACAATCCTCTATAGTTCCAACATTCCAAAGATCAAGTTTCCCTAGCCATCCCTCCATGTCTTTCCATTCTTGTTTAGCAAAAAGACACTCAATAAAGAGATGTATACATGTTTTTTGCCCTCTTTATGCACATTAAACATATATTTGGACCAACCTTCTCTCATTTTTGCAACACATCCCAAGTGAGGACTTTATGTGCACAACTAACCACATAAATAGTTGTGTTTTTCAGTTGAGCCTTATTCTTCCATATTTTGGACCACCACCATTTCATTATTGGCTTTCATCTCACTAAAGAGCAATATAACCCATCTTTACTAAATAAGCATCTCGGGCCTTGTTTTTGACCAATATCAATCCATCCTTAGCATCTCTAAGTTTTATATGAGCTCTACATAACTCAAGTATATACCTTTCCCGATCATGACTAAAATCCATAGCCAACCCTAAATCATGTGTTGTGATCCACCCTTGATGTTAGTTCATAGTAGTGAGGGGATTCTCAATCTGATTCAGTGTACACCTATCAATGATATAACCCCAAGGGGTGCATATATGGGGTTAAGTGTATATATGTCATGGGGTAAATTGTCCATAAGTTGGAAAATTTGTGTTTCCTCACTTTTTTTTCAATTGAAAAATATTATCATGTGATCACCACTAAGAAATTAGCATTAGTCACTCTTATATTTCATCAAGTTGCAACTCTCTTCTTAAAATATATAAAAATATTAAAATGAGAAAGGATTACATAAACAATTTTTAGTTAATTTTTGAAATATGGATTTAGTTTTTAAATTTTTTAATTTTTATAAAAAGTGAAATTGATTATCACATTTTTTAGTCGACGATGATAATGATGTTATAAAATTGATTATCACATTTTTTTAGATGTTGATGATGATGACGATGATGTCGATGGTGGTGGTGACGATAACGATAATGAGAACAATGACGACGACGATGATAATGAACATCCACTACAACCAAATTTGGTCTATCGAACCTTAAGAAAGCTAAGGAATTACTTGGTTTGCTTTAGATTTTTATTTATGCGCTTGAAAAGCTTTAAGTGAAATGTTCATAAATCACCATAGTTTTGATGAGTTAAAAGGTGAAGGTCGGTATTGTAACAAACATTTTGAAATTGTGATTTAATGTGGGTGTATGGAGGACATTCTAAGAGAGTGTTTTTCAACTTCAACCATCTCAGTGTCACAAAGACGGCAAATTATTTTGATCGATGATGTTTAGGAATTATCCAATGCCCCGTTTCACTATAGAGCTCATGAAAGTTTGTTTTTGTTTTAACAATATTAATTTTCTTCTTTACACTTAGTCAAAACAAATAAACACTTTTGATCTTCTAAATTAGGTTTGAACACCTCCTTACAGTGTCTTGATTTTCTTTTATCCTTTGATTCTTTGTTGAATCACAMTYTCTCCTTAAATTTAGATGTAATAATATTTGTAATATTATTGTTATTCTGTAGGTGACCTCTTCATTTAYTCCCCAATGACTTAGGAAAGATTTGCAATCTTTATGCTAACCCCGCTTGAATCTYAGGGGGTTTTAATATTATTGTTATTCTGCAGAGTGACCTCTTCATTTATTCCCCAATGATTTAGCAAAGACTTGGCATCTTTATGCTAACCCTACTTAAGTTGCAGGTGGTTTTGACTAGAGTTTGAATCAATCTTATGAAGCCTCTG
Organism: Picea glauca; assembly: GCA_000966675.3. Taxonomy (NCBI): domain Eukaryota; kingdom Viridiplantae; phylum Streptophyta; class Pinopsida; order Pinales; family Pinaceae; genus Picea; species Picea glauca. The sequence goes on from JZKD02S0208420.1 coordinate 205,299, forward strand.
GTCTTCCATGTTGTTTATCTTATTCTTGTACATTAGGGACCTAGTCATAATCATGTTGTGAATGGGGAAAATACTCGCTTCTATGAGGAGGATAGAATAAGTTGTATTGCCTTTAATTTTGAGATTATAAGTTATAAAAGACTATTGGATTTGCTCTATCCTTCACAATTCTCTAGAAATGTTGTAGCCCCAAACTTCACAACCATATAAGATAACATGAGGGATGAGAGTCTCAAAAAGGAGTTTCTTCTTTTTCCATAGCTAAAGGTCCGCTGATTTACAACTGTTTTCAAGTCCATAATTTATTCTTTTCTCAATGCGATAGTTCCTGAGAAATTTTTTATGAAGATTGATTTCGAGACATTTGTATGAAGTCACTTCCTCCACGCTATTATTATTATACAAAAAATTAGCATAAGTGATATTTTTGGATTTAATTATCATAACCTTCATTTCATCAACTAAGAGCCATACCCATATTAAAGCAAAAATCTTTAAATACTTCAAAAAACTATCACCTCATTTCTTTAACTATGACAAGATCAAGAACAAAATATCATGTGAAAGTGTTACAAGCAAGAATAAAGACATTACTGCTTTGACAATTAAGAATCATTGAAAAAAACCACAAAATAATAAAGATAAAATTAAATTAATTAATAATAATAATAATGTTAAATTAATAACTAAGTAACATTACCCTTCTTACATTGGATGTTTAAGTAAATGAACTATTACCCATCGTCTAATCATTAGATAGGAAAGAACATTTTAGTAAAAGCTCCAGAAATTCTTCACAATTTTCTCTGCAACTCAATAATCCAAAGGTCACAATACCCAAATGTTTTAGAACCAATTTACTAAATTTACTACATATGAACTCTACTATGCCCGCATGTTTCAGAACCAATTTGCTACGTATGAACTCTACGATCCCCAAATGTTTGAGAACCAATTTACTATATATAAATTCTACTATTCTGTCTTCAGCCTTGGAAGAGGCTTTACAAATGAAAACAAATTAAAAACATAAACAGACAATGCAAAACGCGAGTTTAGAACACTGTACATATTATAAATAGGCCTGCAACACAAAACTCAAACCACCAGTCTGCTTCTTTGTTATATATTTATAATAAGCCTTAGAAGGAAGAAGCAAGACTGTTTTGATAAACTGAACCTGAAATTGGCAGATAGCCAAGACTGCTTTGATAAACTGAACCTGAAATTGGCAGATCGTCATAAATCCATGGTTTCAAGGAACACTCGTCATCTGGAAAAGAACCTGCAGCGTGACCTGCAACTTCTATTGATCCATCAATAGTTGCTTTAAGATTAGGACTCTCTGACAACCCAAGATATGATTCCAAAGCAGACAATTCTTTGGAAAACTCAAGCTGCACGATGTTATCCTCTGTTTTGTAGCATTCTGTGCCACCCTTCACCTCAACAGGTGTATCCATAACAAAACATTCTGTGCCATCGTTGACGTCGATAGAGGTATCCACAACAAAACTTTCTGTCCCACCGTCGACGTTGATAGAGGTATCCACAGGTCTGTCTTTAACAACACCATGGACTGGGGGTTTTATGTCCACAAATACATTTCTGTCATCATATACAGATGAAATTTCTGGGGTTTTCGTCTCATGAGCCCATGGGAAATGTGCCCTATCAAATGAGATGCTGCTATGATCAGAATCAAAATAACCTCCTGGATGGGAAGATTTCACCGGTTCAAAACTTGCGGCATGGCCACACAAAGTGGACATGAAATTGCTCACCTCTGAATAGTTGTGGCTACAGATCTCACAAGGGCACGATTTCTGCAAAGTTTGGCTCAAATTGCTATGCTCAGAAGATTGGACTGTGGATGCATTTGAGTTGCTTCGAAATGGAGCACTGGGTTTTATGAACTGAGAGTCCCCATACTCCATATCATTGTAGCCATAGATTGGAAGATCTGATCTGCAGACATCCTTCAAAGAAGGTTCCATTTGAGTGTTTATATAATAACCCTCTAATAAATCAGGCTTTGGTGAATTTGAAGATTTTACCTTGCTGTTTATATTAAAACTCAATAATAAATCTGGGTTTTTTGTACATAACTTTACTTTCTTCTTTGACATTCTTTTGCTACGGTCTATTTTTACAGAACACGAGTCATCAGCAAAGTTAAGCTTGGCTTTTTTGCCTCTGATCTTTTTAGCCTCTGCATCATACGCCTTGGCGGCCTCTTCCGCCGTGTTAAACGTTCCAAGCCAAACCCTAACGCCCTTTCTGGGATCTCGAATCTCCGCAGCCCATTTTCCCCATGGACGCTGTCTGATACCTCTATACAAATTCGTCCTCTTCCTCCCCGCGCTCTTGGCTGCGGACTTTTCGAAATCCTTCAAAGGAGGAATCGCCTCGTTTTCATCACCTTGAAACCCCAACCAAAGTCAAAATCACCAAAAACGAACCGTAGGAAGCAACAGAATTTCTTAAATGCAGAGAGATCGTTCATATTCAGAGCTCACCTGAAGAAAATTTCTGCTTGGAGTTGAAAATATTCTTGCTGGGCTTAATCTTCTGCTTGTATCCCTCGTCGAAGTCGACGAAACCCTCATCAAAGCTGCCTGATTTATTGAAAGATTCCGACACGGCTCCGCCATTGATGAACAACTCAGCGAACGTATCGAAATCCGGCCATAAATCCCTGGCAGTTATTCGCCGAGATCGGTTGGCGGGAATGAAATCCGAAATAATGGCACCTCCACACATCGTTTTGCTTTCAAAAAAGCTGCTGCTGACTACGCAGGACACGAAACAACGACCTGCTAAAGAAAATACTGATTACTCAATATGAAATTATGGGCTCCTTCGACCATTACTGAAAATGAAACCGAGTTTCTGCTAAAGCTTATATAACAGGCAGGAACTCCTGGAGTTTGTCATAGTAACGCTCGAATTTAATAATTAAAAAAAAAAAAACATCACATTATATTATATTTAATTATTTATATTTATTAATTTGAAAAACCACTAACTCAAATGAAACCATCAAAACAAAACCATCGGCTATTGTTAAGATTTTTTTTAAATACATAGTAGGTCTCAATGTAATAATTTTTAAAAATATATCTAAATATATACTTTCTTAATTTTGAATTTAAATACATAGTAGGTCTTAATGTAATAATTTTTAAAAATATATCTAAATATATACTTTCTTAATTTTGAATTTAAATACATAGTAGGTATTAATGTAATAATTTTTAAAAATATATCTAAATATATACTTTCTTAATTTTGAATTCCTAAATAGTTATATAGGAAAATATTAAAATATAAATTTATTTATTTACAAAAGATTTCAAATTAAACTGAATATATAATAATGTTTTTTATATTCGTAAATTAAAAATATATAATATTTGATATTTTGGTGTTTTCAATATATATTTGGATTAATTTTATTTAAAATTTCATTAAAAATTGTTAGAATTCTAAATTTGAATGATTGAGTCTAGTATTTCAAGAGTTTTTGTAGGATATTGAAACCATTTATATATTAAAAATTATAATTTAAAAATAGAAAATAACAATTTTACTTCGAACTATTTCACAAAATTTCAATAAAAAAATTCAAATAATTGAATATTTAAAAAATACCATAAGTTGATGTCATAATTTCCGATAAATCATTTTGTTTATAAAAAAAAATCGAAGTTGTGGTGGAATGGCATAGAAAAAGTGATGAGTCAGCAAAGGTTGTGAAGCTCGTCCATCATGATATTTATTTATTTATTGTCCGATGAGTTGGGAAATTTGTCTTTTCACTTTTGTTCAATTAAAAAATAGCAATATCATGTGATTAGGGAAAGTTAATTTTATATTTTATATATGATAATTTTTGAAATATAATTTTTTTTTTATACAAAATAAATTACAATGATGGTTAATGTTGATTGAAATTAAATTTGATTTATGAAATTTGAAAAAATAGTAAGGAATTATTTATTTTGTTTTACAATTTTATTTTTATGCTTGAAAAACTTTAAGAGAAGCTTTTTTAAATCACCATAGTTTTGATGAGTTAAAATGTTAAGGTAGATATTGTAACAAATATTTTGAAATTGTGATTTAAAGTGTGTGTACTTTAGGACATTCTAAGAGAAAATGTTTTTCATCTTTAGCCTTCTTAGGGTTACAAAGATGAAAAATTCTTAGAACCATGACATTTAGGATAGTTTGTTCTTATTTTAGCAATGTTGATTTTTTCTTTATGCTAGTTAAAACAAAGAGATACTTTTGATATTCTAGATTAAGGTTGTTCAACTCCTTATAGTATCTTAATTTTCTTTTATCCTCTAATTCTTTATCCCACCATAATTTATCCTTAAACTTAAATGTAATAATATTTTTAACATTATTGTTACTCTAGAGAGTGACCTCTTCATTTATTCCCCAATGATTTAGCCAAGACTTGGCATCTTTATGCCAGCCCCGCTTGAGCTATAGGTGATTTTGATTGGAGTTTGAAGCAATCTTAGGAAATCTCTTGTCTTCCATGTTGTTCATCTTGTTCTTGTACATTAGGTACCTAGTCATACGCGTGCTCTTAATGGGGGAAATACTCGTTTCTATGAGAAGGATGGGATAGGGTGTATTGCCTTTAATTTTGAGATTATAAGTTATAAAATACTTTTGGATTTATTCTATCTTTCTCCATAATTCTCTAGAGGTGTTGCAGCCCCAAACTTCACAACCATGTCAGGAGTGATGAGAGTCCCAAAGAGGAGTTTCTTCTTATCCTATAGCCAAAGGTCCATTGATTTACAAATCTTTTCAAGTTGCTTATCGTGATCATAGAGACTCCTCGCCATAATAATAATATCATCAATATAAAGAAAAAGGATGATAACTACTTTGATGTCCATAACCTAAGTAAAAGTTATTTTCATATCCGTCATTTCATATCTTCCTTTCCCCTTTTAGGTTCTTTGTTTTTCTTATTTACAGTTCAAATTAGACTAGCTCTTCTTTTATCTGCATGTGTGCAAGCCCTTTCTTCTAAAATCTCATGAGGTTCCCCCTTCCCTTAAGGTGAGGTACTTGGGATCTTCTTGCATGATGCAGTAGCAAAGTTGTTTCCACCCAGGATATCTAGAGAGATGGAATTGTCCAACCTTCCATGTTGGCAAGATAAAGTTTGACTAGATTTTTTTATTACAAGTTGTGCATCATTGGAAATGGACATGGATGCAAAGTAGGTTGTATAAAAATGGGAGCTACATATAAAGCACTTTACTTACATGGGAATATCCATGCCTTGAGGTCGGTTATGTTAGCACTCATCTAAGTTTGATTAGGTTAGTTATGAGAGTTAACCAAGTCTTTAATGTTAATCAATGTCAAAATAGTACAAAGCAAATACGCATAATAACAAGTGTTTTTAAAATGCAATGAAAATGACCATATTCAAAGCTTACCTTCAGAAAATCTTGTTTTAACTTCACAAAACCCTTGTTGGCTTATTATTTTGTTTATAGCTCTCGCTCGTTGAAGTCCAAGAAACCTTATCATATTTATTGAAAGATGCTACCATGACTTTGATGAACTCGACAAAATTGTCAAAATTTGTCCATAAATCCATGGCAAATAGGAACGAAATTCAAGATAATGGCACATCTACACATTGTTTTTTTCTTTTAAACTAGTTACCACTACTATGTGGGAATCAAGACTGTTACACATTATTT
>JZKD02S0208420.1:244478-277159 GCA_000966675.3 Picea glauca
ATAATAATAATAATAATAATAATAATAATAATAATAATAATAATAATATTATCGTCCCTTATATTTGATAGACTTAAGAAAGTTTAATCGAAGTTACTAATGAATCAATAATCTCATCCCTTATATTTGATAAACTTATGAATGTTTAATTGAAGTTACTAATAAAGCAATAATCTCATCCCTTATATTTAATAGACTTTACAAATGTTTAATCAAAATTATTAATAAATTAATAATCACATTCCTTATATTTAACATACTTACAAATGTTTAATCAAAATTATTAATAAATTAATAATCCCATTCCTTATATTTGACAGACTTACAAATGTTTAATCAAAGTTACTAATAAATTAATAATCTCATCCCTTATATTTAATAGACTTACGAATGTTTAATCGAAGTTACTATATGCTAACATGCAAGTCTCATTCTATTATGATCCATATGTGAATGGGAGCAACCGCAAGGGAGTGGTGTCTCCTACTAATATAACGATCGATTAGTCACAAGGTGGGTATGTTTGCTTGCTTGCTCGACCTTCCACTCTTACTATGTTGGGCATGTTGTGAGTGAAACAATGACCAAATACACCTATCTTGTGGTGTCTTCGCTACAACTATAATTTTTCCACTCCTCTTGTGTGTCATCCCACATAGGTTATCAAGATTGGTCCATAACAACATGCAAGTCCCAACATTCCGTAATACTTTTGCCAATAAAGAGATTCACAAGGAAGTGATGTCTCCTACTAACATATTGATTGTTCGATAAATATGCTTACTTGTTTGACCTTCCCCTCCTCAAATGTGACATTTATTACATACATGTATTGAAACAACAACAATATATGTTTATCTTATAAAATCTTCAAATAACTTAACATTCCATAATCATAATCAAGAAAGTACTTGTTTACCTGAAGTCCACATCTCATCAATCCGCCATTTACAAGGTTTCCAAAAATTCTCACTCACAAAATGATTGCATTTTCCTTTTCACCTAACTAGATTTCTATATTTTCCTTTTCACCTAACTAGATATCTATATTTCTTGGGATCCCAAGGTCTCTTTTGTGGTGAAGCTCTAGAAGGTGATTTTGAATAGGTGGTCCTTTTCTATATTTTCAATGTTGCTCATGACGTCACTTTGAATTTGACGGTCATTCGTCTAGATAGAATATCGGGAACATTCACTTCAACCTTATATGAATATGTATTAATAGTTTTGACGATGGTAACTAAATTATTTTTGCATTCCACTGCATTGGAAAAGAAGGGTAAACGATGATAATGATGAAAAGGCTAAGATCATTAGTCATACATAATGCCACGTAGGTCAATGAGTTTTTTCGTTTAGACAAATAATTTGTATTCCTAAAGTAATATATATAGTTATTGGTTAATAAAATTGATGTTTTTTTTAGAAAAAAAAAATATAATTTTACACACGTGTACAAAGTACATTACAAAAAAGTGGGACTAATGTTTTCAAGATCCAATAACAAGGTCAAACTAAAAAGATAGGGGTTTACATTTCCATTATCAACTGAAAACATTAAAATTTTACATAGGAAAATAAGTGCATAAATTAACATATTACGTTTTCTATGAATTAAAATTGACACATTTATTAAAAGTTTTAAAACAAATTATCAAATTTAGACTTAAGAGACCTAGCCATCTAGATATTTCTCCAAAATTAATTAACCAATAGGTGTAAGTTGCCCTGCCTCGGACAATGCATCAATTAAGAAATTAAACTCTTGGAACACATTAGTGAAGGTAATGTGATCAAAATAGGACTTGTTTTATTTGAGTTGTTTAGCCTTTGGAAGTAGGAGATTGTTCTAGATATGGAGCTACTCATTCATCCAAGAGATAAACAACTTTGGATCACCAAAAACCTACCACTGAGCCAAGCCCTTTTCCAAATATATCTTCATCAGAGTTTTGAGAGCCATAATTTTTCCATAGTTGTCAGTGCCCCTGCCCATATTAGCTTTGAACTGGAAATAATGGGAGTTTAAAAGAAAGAGAATACCACCCAGATTGCTTGTTTCTCCACGGCCTTGGTAGATTCCATCTAAAAAACCCCAAGATTTCATTTTGTTAATCAAACTTCACCTACATGTCTATGGATCATTGTTTTTTGAGGAGACTGACAAAGTTGAAAAATAAAAGTGACTTATGCTCAGATTTGGAAGGTAGGAATTGCTCTGTCCTTAAAAACAAGTGAATTTTTGGTAATGCATAGACCCCATAACACCAAAAAGGGGATATGTCTTCAGAAGTTTCAACTCATTTCTACTATACCAAATCTTTAGACAATATTCTATAGTTCCAACATTCCATAGTTTCAACATTCCAAACTTGTTGAGCAAAAGAACGCTCAATAAATAGATGTATGCATGTTTATGCTCCCTTTCTACAAATTAAACATATACTTGGACAAATCTTGTTTCATATTTGTAACATATCCTAAGTGAGGAATGTATTGTCCACAACTGGCCACATAAATAGTTTTGTTTTCAATGGAGCTTTATTCTTCCATATTTTGTACCAACACCATTTTATTTCTTGCTTTTCATCTCCCGAGAGAGTAATCTAACCCAATTTTTCTAAACAAGTACCTTCTGTCTTGTTTTTGACCCATATCAATCCATCATCAACCTCTCTAAGTCTCATATGAGCTCTGCATAACTCCAATATATGACTTCCCAATCATGAATATAATCCATAGCTAACCCCAAATCCTAACATGTTGTCACCTACCCTTGATGCCAAATCATAGTAGTGAGGGGATTCGAGGGGATTCCCAATCTGATTCATTATACACCTACCAATGTCTTGTAGATACTAGATAAATCTCATTGGAAGGAAAATGCCATTATTGCATCCAATAAATCACTAGTACATTTGGCATAATGTATGATTTCTTTCCGATGACGGTTCGACATCTAAACGACGGATTTCCGACGAACACGATTCTGAATGTTCATCGCACTCATTTCGTCGCACCATTGACAAACATATCGACTTGCCATACTTTCGACATACAAAATTTCCATGTGGCATCTATAAAGAGATTTAATCCACCAAACTTTTGAAACTACGACAACAACATCTAGAAGTCACGTGTTTGATGAAACACACTATCACATAGAATTTTGTGGACAACTTTGATCCACCAAGCGACTATCGCAATACTTATGTGGTATGTTGTTGTTGCGACGATATGACACGCAAAGCCCTTTGGAGTGTTGATGCACTCGCCCTCAGAGTTGTGACGTTATGGTGAGGCCACATTCGTCGAAGGGGAGACGATATGGTGCGCTATGATCATTGGAGTTGCAATGGTATGGCAGGCAACATCCGTCGGTGTTGCAACGTACATGCGGGCACATGTCGTCGGATTTCCATCGGAGCATTGACATGCGGGGGGCATTTTCCATTGGATATTCAACAATAAGTATGGGCGTCAGAGCTCTAACAAGTAGAAAATTAATTTAAAAAAAAAATGATGTTGTACACTGAAAGCCATGCTTATGATGCATTGGACACAGGGAGTAGGTAGATGTGTTAGACTAAGAAGTTGAAGAAATTGAGCCGTATGTAGATGGAAATGTTATATATGATGATATAAACAATTAGGATTAGGGTTTCTATTGTTGCATAAAACTCTAATTCAATCTTGTTAGAGCCTCCACGTCTAAAAATGCACACTAACACTTAAGAAATATATGTTTTTCTTTTAAACTGTAATTTCTTCCCTTATGTAAAATTCACATTAGGCTTCACAAAAATGCACACCTAGGTCTTAAAACACCTCCAATTTGAGTGATTCAAGTTGTTGAAGGTGTCTTAGATAATTTTACACTTGTCTACATATTTAGATTTTCATTTGTAAACATAAAAGTGGTCGTTATGTAAAAGAGGAAAAATTTGTCTTGTAAATTGAGAGACCAAAACAATAAGTGACCTAATAGAAATGCATGCACATGCTTCTATATAGCTCCAGATTTAGAGATATAAGTTTTGGGGTGAAGTTAATAACATTATGAATCTATATATATCATACAAAGTATATTTTCAAATGAATACAAACTACTACCTTGAACCAAGATTCAAGACTTTTTGTAAAATGGAGGGTAAAATTGTCTTATTGTAAAATGCACACCTAAGACTCATATGACCTCCAAATTGAGTGGTTTAAATTATGGAGTTTGTATTTATCATTTTACATATTTTCATACATTTATTTGTGCAATTTGAAACTAAAAACCCTATTTGGCGCATAAAGGCTAAAAACTACCTTGTAAATGCAAAAAAAATGCATAAAGGGAAAAATGCATGAAAACAGGGCAAGATGAAAAATGCATGCCCTAGGAAGAAAAATCCAAGTATGGTGTTGGTAATTTATAAGTTACAAGTTACAATATTGTGGATATGTTGTAAATCCTAAAGACTGTACACTAGGGTGATTTGTGCCCATAATTTAGTAAAGGGTTGAAATATGCATTGGTTTGAGATTACATGCATGAATAAATATGTATTATTACATTTATAACTCTGAATTGCTTTAAAAGTTACTTAAAGTTATTCTCAAAGAACAACTAGAAAAATAACAACATCATAGAGCCTATATATCTACATCTATAAGCAGATGTAAATTGTGATAATGAATTAGAAAATTGATCAACTTATTGTGCTTGAAGCTTCTTATTTTGTTCTATAAATTCTTCAACCTCTCAATAGTTGACAACTTTGTCCTTAGGTCGGTTTGGCTGCTCAATAATAGGAATGTTTCCTATTTTTTCATCATCTAACATAGACTACCAAAAGCGAATTATAAAATTAAAATCCAAGCTATTTACACGCTCTAATAGGAATGCAAAATGAACCTTGTATAAACATTTACCATGAAGCATAACTACAAAAATGATAAAAAGCTAGCAAAATTCTTGAAATTGTTTTTGTTTTTCTAGGACAAATGCAATCTTTAGGGAGAGACAAACACCCCACAATTCCTGAAGTTGTGTTTGTTTTTTCTAGAATGGATGCAATCTTTACAGTGAGACAAACACTCTATAGCATTATAACTATAAGGAATCCAAACAATTAGATGATTTGCATGTAGATGTCCATGTCATAATAACAATCAGATCACCATGCAAAACTAAAGTGCTATGAGCTTCAACATGTTCCGCTTATTCTTATTTCTGGGAATGTATGATAAATGGGTAGAAAAAGTAGCATTTCTAGACTGAATTAGAAATATTCCCACCTTGATGAAAAAAAAAAACATAATGTTCACAATTGTTAACCGCTACATGGGTAGTGTTTACTTGAGATGTGTTAAAGTTGTTCTGCTAATTGATTAACACATGACATGCTAAGATTGTTTCAGAAGGATTAGGGGTGGATATTTCATCAACCCCTTTAGAAGTATGACTCTTGGAAGCTCTAATCAATTTGGGATCAACTTCGTGAGATAGCTCTATTTTCAATGCTAACCATGATGGGATTAGGCCCAGAATCCAGATGGAGAAATGTATACTACAGGCCCAACATTTACAATAGATTCAACCTGCATAAAAATTGGGAAGTGCAGAATAATTGGTCAAAATTCACATTGGGTTGAAAAAGTGAAAATGTAAACAAAGAACATCTTTCAATCAGAGGTCACAAAGACCATACATGAGATTGTCCCATATGCAATTTTAGAGTTGCATGACCAAGCTTTAGCAACAATGCACCTAATTCTGGCATCATTACCATAGTCTACTAAGACCAACGAAATAAAATGAAAATATTTTTATGTCTACAAATCAACAAAATAGTTATGTCCACAAATTTGAAATGACCAAAGTAGGTCTAAATACAAGACACATACTTCATTTGGTTGTTGATTCAAGGTGCCTCAAGTTGTTCTTTAAGACAATTGAAAACATTAGATCTTAGGGTGGTATTATGATCAATAAACTTTGGAATGTAAGGCATTTGCAAGGCACATGAACATAGTCAATAGAGGTTAAGAACAAATTTATGTTGTGATATTGAATGTACATAATTTCTCATCAAAGAAAACTACTAGGAAATGGCATCAACAATATCAACATGAATCTTTGGAAAATGTGCACACACACTAACTAAAATGGAAAATGAGTACAACCTACCTACATCCATGAGCTCGATGAGGCAGGGTCTTGGACAACCACATCACACATAGGCTAATTATTAGATGAATTTCGATTGAAAATACCTATAGAAATAATCATAGAATAAAAGGTTATATGACTAGATAACAATTAAATAAATAAACAGACATATCAACATATACAAGACTCTAGAAAGCCTAAAGTGGAAAACTTGAATGAGATTCTCTTGGTTTTGAGAACAATTTATTCTCCACTGAACAAGTCCAACCACGTGAAGGTGGAAGTTCATTTGAACACCCCCCCCCCCTGCATCAATCTCAATTCCCCATACCCAATCTATCTACTGGAAAATAATTGAAAATGGCATAGTACGATTCATGCATAGAAAGTAGCAAAACAAAAATTAAAGGTAAAAGAAAGAAAGAAAGTGTGTGCAAATATGTGGTTTTGTACATACAAACATACAAAACATATAATATTCATCCATAAGAAAGTAGAAAAATAAAAATTGTAGCAACAATAGTCTATATTAATAAATTTTATCATCAAAATATGTTTACATTTTTTTTTACTTGGAATAGAGATTAGGGAAACCCACAAGGCACTTCCCCTTGTTTCAAGGATGGTACCCGGGTAAACCAAATTTTGTACAAAGATGAGGCTTTTTCGATAGCTTTCTCATTTAAGAGCTCAACATGTCACTTGCGGGAATTGAACCTGGGNGGGGGGGGGGGAACACCCTTGAGCACAAACCACTCGGGCTAAACCCAATTGACAAAATATGTTTCCATTATATATATATATGTCTCATAATATATACAATCACTTATTTTTATGTTTCTTAGTTTGTATATATATTTTTATTGGCTCATCCATTTCTTGAACCTCGTCAGTTGGTGTACCCTCTCTTGGTGTCGATTGAATATGCATGCTTTGTTGCATTCTACATCTAGTCATGTACTCTCAATGACGTGCAGACTGTTGCAAAGCGACATCGACTACAATAAAAAAAGGGTTAAATTGATATTGTAGTTATTATTCATAGAAGTAGTTCATTAATAAAAATATCATTACAATGTTCTTTACCAGGTTGACTAGTTGAGACCATTGGTTCGGATGCCATGTGTTCATACTCTCGCCAAGCATCCTCATCTACATGCTCTGCCATTGAAACAAGAAAATTTATAAGTACGTTATATGCAAGTAAATATTAATAATTGTAATCCATATTGTCGATCAATTCAATTGCTTAAATTGATGAACATTAAATTATCAATCCAAGAGCTCGTAGAATTGTGAGATGCTGGAAAAATATATGCAGGATTAGGTAGCTAACTAATTATACTAAGTTCAAAAGGGAAATTAGTTTAATGGATAATTTCTAGGAATCAATATTGAGGCTATGTTCATTACAATATTTTATCCTCATTAAGAGATATTCCTATAGCAGTCTATAGTTCACTCAATGGTTTAAACAATTTTTGTAGTTCCACCAAGCAACAAACTAAGGAAATATGCAGTCATAAATCAAATCCATAGGTCTCAAGGTTGTGAGTTCAAGTCCCGTAACTCTGAAGTTTTCCCAAGATTCCTAGGTTAACAACATTAAGATCTCTAGTGACAAACCAAGCATATTCATTGCCATAATTTCGTTTACAAATAATTTCTATTCACATTGGAAATCGAAAGCATAAGTATATGAAAGTTATGGCAGAATTTCAATAACAATTTCAAGAAAGAAATCAAAGAAATAATAACATATCTAACTACACAACTAAAACGATGAAATGTGAGAAATACAACTACATAAAATAAGAAGATAGATACATAGAGTATACTAGAGAGAGGGAACTCTTCGTCTTCCATCACACTCTACAAGAAAACTACAATGTGCTATTGGAAGTATACAACAAAATAATTCCTTATTTCAGCATCCAATTACATAATTACAAAGAGATTCCAACCCATGTGCAACTTTATCCCATGTCTGATTAAGACAATTAATTTACACTAAACATGACTATCATCCCCCCATCTATGAAAATCTATGTGATATATAGCGTTTGCAAAATCAGAGGAATCGACTGCCAAAGGGATAACATCGAATCCCTTGAAGTTATCCCTACATGCTATGAATAAAACTAGGAAATTATATATACAATCTTATGGATCTGAAATGCAATCATAGAACAACATTGAGTTGTTGCAAAATGTTTAATTGGATTTCCCAAATCACAGTTAACAGATTGTGTTTGTTTTGAGTGTGCCCCTTCTTGGAATCCACGATTTTGACCACGATTTTCCTGTAGGAATTACTCAATTGCATTGGAGTAATACTACGGGAGTTTCCACAATCATTCAATTGCATTATATACAAATCATTTCATTACAATTTGGGTTGATTGCTATCAAAGATAGAATGTGATATGTTTGGACAATATTCCCATATCATAAAATGTATGAGAATGGTGTTCATCATCTAAATCGATCTCATCCTTGGCTGGCATGTCTATTTGGAATATGGTTGACTAGGAGCATTTACCATGACCTCTTTCTTGCTACGTTGGAGGTAAAGATGATCTTATGAACAAAGTACCATGTTGGGACCTCCTGTAACAAAACCCATGTGGCAAAATATTGATTGGAGATGCATAGATATGCCAATCATGGAGGTCGAGTACTTGAACTAAATAAGGGTTACCAGAACTGAACTGTCAAAACACCGTCATTAGTGAAACCACTTCAATGCTTCTCTAATTCATCAAAAAATAAGGGAAATCAATGAATTTAGCAACAAAATACCTCTTAAGCATGTATTAGTACTTAACTTTGACAATACAAAGAAAGACATCAAAACAATGGTGGACATGTGTAAATATGGGATAAAACAGTAAAAAAGGAAGCCATCTGATAGACCAAAACATCGGTCCAACATATCCCCCACACCTGCACTTTTGCAAGTCCTCATGCAAATGAAGTCAGTTGGTGGTTTTTGCAATACTTGGACAAAATTGAATCAACTTTACTTATCTTAGCAGAGTCTCGCAACATATATGAGTATGTTGATATTGGTCTTTGCCCTGTCCTCTCATACTGATAAATTATTGGATCTCTTCTTTTATCTTCTTGATCTTCTTATTCTTCTTTCTCATCTTGGTGGAGACTGAATAAGTGGCATAATTTGAGGACATTGTTTTCTTGATAGATATATCATTTCCTATGTCAATGTTCGTATCATCAAACACTGGAGTGTAATGCTCAAAATGCTCAATACATTTTACATTCTTTGATATAAAGGGTGCATATTAGTGTGGTTATGAGAACCGTGTTCTCGTCTTCTTGGGTTCCTTGAAAATATCTAAAGATTCTCTCTACTCCCCCTGCTGGTGCTCTGAGTTTATTGGTGTCTTCCTTGTTACACTATGTCGAGGAACTTGCACTAAATCTTGAACATTTTTTTCTATATTCTTCTTGGCCATGCTCCGTGTAATTCATTAAGTGATGGTTGTCAACGATTGGGGAACTTTTTCTTGAGATTTCTCTACAATTTTCCTCATCTTTTTTGTGCATTGTTGGTAAAAACTCGTGGGTGCAGAGATGTTATATTTCATAGTTCTGGAACTTCAACACTTGTTAGTGGAAGCGTTTGGGATGGAGGACGAGTGAAAAATTATGTGAGATGTTTTTTTATAAGTATCATCTTGAATCCTTCTAGTGATTCAAAATGAGTCAATGAAATCAGGATAGCTTGGAAGGGTTATCGAATCATAATTATGCCAATCATGCCATATCTTGATCCAATAGATTAGAAATGATGGTCGAATGACACAAGGGTATGGGTGATGATAGGGTGAGGATGTAAAATTCATAATGACAAAGGATGGATTGCAATATGGAATAACAAATATAAACATGTGTGGATAGAATCATGGTTATAGTGAGCTTAAGTAGTTTATTTTACATCAATTTTCCATATCTTCGAATGGATTAGGAAGATAAAAAAGTTATCACCTTAGGTTACCTTTTTATGATCATTTGAAGAGGTACTTACAGAGGCTGGAATGTCAATCATTTTGTAGGAAGACTTGGAATAGTTGAATACCATATGGAGAGTAAACCATGCCAAAGATGTTGAAAATTGTTGCTAGGAAGAATTTGTGTTGTGAACGATGGAACTTTAAATAATCATACTTGTATTGAGTAGGATCCATATGGATGGTCGAGACTAGGAAACCCCTAAACTACTAAAACACTATAGATCTGGTACTTGTTTCAATTAAAACATATTTAGAACATGAAAAACATAAAAGAGCAAGTTACAGGTCTTTCGATAACTGCTATACATATCTGATAACTGAAAGAACATGGGTCATTGGAAGGTTGAATGATCTTCTTTATGACGTAGATTGTTACAGGAAGACCAATAATAGCTAACTGTGAAATCCAAATCACATTGTTTCTTTATTGTAGGAATATAAAGTAACATTGGAAATGAAACCCCTGTACCTTCTTATTCTACAAAAATAAAGTTGTACCATCTAAAGACCAACTACCAAAATAGAAACAAGGAATCTAAAAACTCTAAATAATGCACATTGTTGGAGATCACTATCCTCTAGTTGCAAAATCTTCATTCTCAAACCATCAATACAATTTCATTCATGTTAATAGATGTTCTTGAAGTCAAACATGGATGAAATTCATTGGATTACCGACCATTAATGTATGTTGTTAACCAATGCGAGACAACTCACCATTAATGACAATGACCGTCAATGTATTCTATTACATCCTACTAGGTACAAATAAATAAGTTAGATTCAAGTCACTTGTAAGATATAAGAATCATGGGGCATTGATGTATTTTTGTTGTCGTTAGCGAGAGAACCTTCCATTGAAGAATGCAAGCCTCAAGGTACTATAGAAATCTTTGATCTTGATCCTAGATAAGGTGTTGAAATCGATGGGACAAGATTGTTAGAAGGAGGGCCTTAAGGAATACCACATCATCTAACATGAGCATAAAACATAATTTATTTAAAGAACCATAAAAAATGAACCAAATTTAACTTGCAGAACTTTATTGTGAGTCTTGCTAGCTGTGAACCTGGTTTTCAAGAAAAAATCATGCCTAGCTGCACCAGTGACCTAGTTTTCACAACTAGATTTATTTTTTACTTTACTACTTTATTTATTCATTTATTTCTTCTAAACTATCCTACTCTTCTTGAAGAAGAAAAACATCTTTCAAGTGTAGGAATACTTCCAATGCATCCATTTACACAACAAGATCTTAGTTAAACTTATATACAAATTTGAAAAGTGTACTTTAATGAACATTTGGATATGAAGGGCCAACTAAATAAGTGGAGATGGTGCCAAGAATTATTAAAATATGGAGTGATGTTGCAAAATGATGTTTGATTGAAACAAAACTTCAATATAATCCTTGTTTCATTGGTCTTTGGTGGTTTTCATGTCATGAATTTATTCAAAACATTGATTATCATATCTTTGAGTACACAAGGAATTTGGTGATATCAATCATCCAAGAAACTCTTCAATTTTTGTCTCTAGTATCTAGTCCTCCTCAGATATTGTCCATGATTCATAGATCTTGTCTTATTGTTGATAAGGATTAGAAAAAAATTCTAAGTCCTTCTCTGATGGAATCTATCCATGGATAATTTGTTCTTCGACTTCTTCATGAGGTGCAAACTCACCCCAAGTAATGACTCTGAACTTTGGATAGGGATTTGAGAAAATCCTTGTCGCAACACATCCTCCCTTTCTCAACAAATTCTTGATCATTCTTTAAGTTCTTCATGCTGGTCTGGAGCTCCTGCTCATAAATGGATTATTGTATGGGGGGGTTCTTATAACACCAAAAAACAAAACTCCTCTACCTCAATGTTAGATGAAATCTATAGAAACAAACATACCACACTAAGAAAATTTCAAAGAAAAACTCATCATGTACTTAGACGCCTTCATGATATTAAGCTCCTATTGTCACCAAGTTATTTGTTAACATGAATTAGCTCTTTCCTTTCCATGAATCAAACAAAAAGAACACAAATGTACCATTATTATTTAGATTTAGTGAGATATCATACTCACTATAGTGAATGTACATGTTCTTACCTCTTATCTTATCGTCACTATTTCACTGCATCTAGAATGCTAGTACAACAAAAATCGTATGTAGAAACAAAAAGGGAAAATTAAATAACTAAAAACCAAATTACCAATGCCTATTCCCTTAGCATCTCTATGACAATGGCGCCAAAAATTTTGGTCAATTCAATTGCTTAAATTGATGAACATTAAATTATCAATCCAGGAGCTCGTACACTTGTGAGATGCTACCAACATATATGTAGGATCATGTAGCTAACTAATTATACTAAATTCAAAAGAGAAATCATCTTAATGGATCATTTCCAGGAAACAATATTGAGGCTATGTTCATAAGATTCTTTTACCCATATTAAAAGATATTCATGTAGTAGTCTATAGTTCACTCAATGGTTTAAATGATTCTCGTAGCTCCACCAAGTAGCAAACTAAAGAAATATGCAATGATAAATCAAATACAAAGGTCTCAAGGTTGTAAGTTCAAGTCCTGTAACTTTGCAGTTTTCCCAAGATTCATGGGTTAACAACATTAATATCTCTGGTGACAAACCAAGCACACACACTGTCGAAATTATGTTTACACACACTTGCTCTTCACACTGGAAATTGAAAGCATAAGTAAATGAAAGTAATTGTAGAATTTCAATAACAATTTCAAGAAAGCAATCAAATAAATAATAACATATCTAACTACACAACTAAATCTATGAAATACACCTACAAAAAATAAGAAGACATATATGCAGAGTATACTGGAGAGAGGGGGCCCTTCCTCTTCCAACACACTTTGCAAGAAAACTACAGTGCGTTTCTGGAAGTATACAACAAAATAATTCTTTATTTCAACATCCAATCACACTATTACAAAGAGATTCCAACCCCTGCATAACTCTATCCTATGTTTCATTAAGAAAATTAATTTGCACTAAACATGACTATCATTCCCCCTTAGCTATGGCGATATTTTTCATATATAGTGTTTACAAAATCAGAGGAATCAATTTCCAAAGGGATAGCATCAAATCCCTTGATGTTCTCCCTTCATGCTATGAATAAAACTAGGAAATTATATGTACAATATTATGGATCTGAAATCTAATCATATAATAGCATTGAGTTGTTAAAAAATGTTCAATTGGATTTCCCAAATCATAGTTAATGGATTGTGGTTGTTTTGAGTGTGCCCATTCTTGGAATCCACGATTTTGACTATGATTTTCCTATAGGAATTACTCAATTGCGTTGGAGTGATAAAATTGGAGCTACCACAATCATTCAATTGCATGATACACAAATCATTTGATTACAATTTGGATCAATTGTTATCAAATATAGAATGTGATATGTTTGGATAATATTCCCATATCATAAAATGTCTGAGAATGGTCTTCATCATCTAATTCGATCTCATCCTTGGTTGGCGAGTTTATTTGGCATATGGTTGACTAGGAGCGTTGACCATGAGCTTTTTCTTGCTACATTGGAGGTAAAGTTGATATTATGAACATAGAACCATGCAAGGACCTCCTGTAACAAAATCCATGTGGCGAAATATTGATTGGAGGTGCATAGATATGCCAACCATGGAGGTCGTGTACCTGAATTGAATAAGGGTTATGATAACTGAACTGTCAAAACACCTTCATTAGTGAAACCACTTCAATGTTCTCTAATTCATCAAATAATAAGGAAAATTAATGAATTTGGCAACAAAATACGTCTTAAGCATGTATCAACACTTAGCTTTGAAAATATGAAGAAAGACATAAAAGGAATGTTCGAAAGGTGTAAAGATGGGATAAAAAAGTAAAAAAGGAAGCCATATGATAGTGTAAAGTATACAAAAACAATGGTCCAACACATACTTATGATATTATAGCCATAATAATGTCATGAGGCTATTGTCCACTATTGGCCTCATTATTGTTTTTCTCTCTTGATTAAAACAAAAAGACACATTCATTTATGGGAAAAATCAAGCGTGAATAGATTTTACAAGGAATCAACAATTAAAGTCCATTGGTTTTACTTACTATATCATTCAAAGGGGAAAATTGTGTCTTCCCCATGCTTTGTTGATGTTCAACCATGGCTTGACTGTCAAACTTGAAACTAAGTCAGAGGTCTTCTTTAGTGGTCATCGTTTTGAAATGAGCCCCTACATTGCATAAGATCACAAATTTGGTTTATTGGATGCAATTAAATAAATGTTGGGTGATGATAGGAATGATATGGTTTAATTATTTGGTAATTACAATTTGTGCTTTTAGTTTCACATAACTACCTTGGCCAAGTTTTTGTTGCCCATGTTTTTCTAGTCTTGTCTTGGTTGCATTTGACATGTTTGGGAGCCTATGAAAAGTTTCAAATAGGTTAGATATGGAAATTTTTAAACAAAACTAAGGAAAATTCAACACATTGAATTCAAAATATCATATACCTTCTTGGACTAGGTGGCATCTTTCATTTTCTCATTGTCTTCTCTTTTGCATCCTCCATTAGATTCTTCCAATCACTCTCAAGATTCATCAGAGTATGCTCATACCTAGGGTTTGTTTGCAAATGAACCCTATATTGATCACTTACATATTTCAAATATGTACTAGCCAATGAGGTGACTCCACTTTTGTTGAAGGATTCACCAAACAAGCCAACCAAGTGGTCAATAAGATCCTTTTTCAAATTGACATTCTGAGCATTCCACCGTGTGCATATGGTGGGCCCAAAAATATCCAAGGCCTTGCCATTCATATGCTTAAAAAATTGTTTCTTGTGAAACAATATGATCGTTAATTTAAAATAATTAGAGAGATATACATTTCAATTAGATAATAGGAAATAATTAAAACATTCATAAATACCTGAGATTTTTTGTATCTTGATTGGAACAATGTTCTCGTCCACAAGAATAGGCAACTGACATTGTTCCCTTGCTGGTAAAACATGTCTGTCTAGGAAATAAATATGTATAATCACCAATTGGGTCATCTCCACCATCATGTGCATGATATGGCGTGCATTGGGAGGGCATGTCATGGTCCCTGGAAAGTGCAGTTGTTTGAGTCAATGAGTTGTCAACCACAAGTGGAGAGAAAAATAACCTCATAGATATGTGGCTCGTGCTAGGACGCTATGGAGTTGGTGCATCTATTCTACCAACACCAACCTCATGAGCAACTTCCAAAAAATCATGTAGAAAGAAAACGTTTTTTGTTCAGATATTATAATAGTAGAAAACCAAAATTCATAAACGAATATATGTGATAAATAACCTTTTTAAAAGATGGTTCTTACCCCACATCGTTGTATATCTTACATCAAAACTCTGCACCTTTATTTATTGTCCTCGGTTTGTTCACATCTAGCCAATGCAATAAGTTCTCTATTTTCATTTTTCATAGCCTTTTTAATTGTCTCCATCAGGTTAATGGATTCAAACAATTAGTCATTGTCGCCCAAATTGTCAACAACAGGTGTGGACAACTACATATATCAACAAAAATACAAGTTAATTCAATTATAAAAACAATAATAATATCCACTTTAATTGTATATGAATATTGTTAGTCATTTACCTACTTGGAGGTTGGTGCCTTCCCACAATCACCATGCCACAATATAAGAAGCATGGCATATTAAAATGTTACCTTATAATATAAGAAGCATGATATATTAAAATGAATGTTAAAAGATAAAAAATAAGAGTCATTAAATAGAGGTTGGTTGAAGTTATGGTGTCAACATCCATCTTATACAGTGGTTCAACATCCATTTTCGTTAATCTTCCTATGAACACCATTCATATGTGCATAATTTTTGTAAAGACATACCTCTGCTGAAAAACCTCATCTAAATGATGAAAATTTTATCAAAGAAAAAAAGTGTCATTCTTTATTCCATAAACATCATAATATGTAACAACTATCAATTGAATGCAAATAAAATAAAATTAGTACTTTCACTAAATGCTCATTAATATAGTTTAATAATGACTTAGGTTGATAAGGGTAAGTTTAGAATGGTGGAATGATGATGAATGGTATATAGTCTAACAAGGTATGAGCTTGGCTAGTTCAAGGCATTTTTTCTTCGGGATTTAAACTTTCTTTGTTTTGTAAATTATTTGTACACCAATAGAATGATGAACCATGAAGCAAAGAAGGATAAGTGATGATGAAATACCCAACAACTGAAAATTTATTTTTAAAACCAAGTCATTGTTTGTGTTTCCCTTATAGAATAGAGTATATGCATGTCTTGAAACAAAATTGTATTGAAATGGATTGATATTGGAGGAGATATTTTCTAATATTGAGTGATGAAGCAAGTGAATGGGGTAACCCTCTTAAAACAAGATTTTTATTTTTATTTTTAATGAAGTATTATTCAATTGAAATTGAAGAAAGAGACTACTTTTTTTTTGTACAAGATCCTAAAATTAATCAAACTTAAAATGATCTATGAAAGCAAATTCTTAGTAAAAGCTTCACCAAACAATGCACTATCAAAGAGGGCACCATATTCATCTTTAACCAACATTATATAATAAAACAACAAAACATCAATAAAACGGTTCCTTTAAATGAAATGAGCTCAAGGAAAAATTGCATTTAAAGTGACATATATAAGAGGAAACTGATATGTATGTGTGTGTGTGTGTGTTACATTTAAACTTTAAAGATATCAAAAACTTGAAATTCTCTAGTAATAGATATTGTGGATATAAATTTAATTGTTTAACACATCAATATATACTGAAAAAACAACTGGATTTATAGAATCATCAAGTGAAACCATAATAAATTGTTGCTATATCCAAGCTTTGAATAATTACAGAAATAGTATTTCTTAGAAGCAAGTTTCAGAAAAGTGTTTTGACTTCAAAATATTGAACTTTACATAAAGAGAAGTTAACAGTGAGTTGGTCAGATAGGGGATGAATCCTCCATGAAGTGACAGATTTAATTAAACTTAAACTAAAATACAAAAATGATCGGAAATATTGTATGAATTGGGTTCACGCGTCCTCTGAATGATACCCCCTACTTCCTTCATTTGATTATATTATTCTTTGATTGTTATTGATTAATTGTTTCTAAAATAAGATATAACCAACTCAGTCTATCTTTACTCATGCATTCTTTTTCTTTTGTTTCTTATTCACATCTTCTAACATGGAAGTTGGGATCGACATGGGTGTTGATATTGATGTTGTCATAGTAATTGGTGATGACGTGGAAGCTAATGTATCAACATAGCTTAATATTGGAGTTATATTCCTTAGTCTTGATATTCATTGCAAATAATCTCCCTCTAGAATTTTCTAACTTAACATTTTACACCCTACGATATCCAATTTAGTATATAGATCATAGCATGCACGGGGTAAATTCCTTTGGATGTTTTTTAGTATGTTTGGCAATTTAAAATCATTGGATAATTTTTGAAAGATAATTATCCCTCGAATACGACCTATTACATCTTCAAATTTTTCATGATTTGTTTTTCAATTTTCTATTCATATATTTCAATAGTATAGAACTATCCATGATCATTCCAAGGAACCGATAACCCGAGCTGCAAGGCCTCATGAAATTTGGCTCTAAATTGTTGTCCAAGCTACAAAACAACTTGACATTTTCTTTGAGTTGACTTAATCAATTTTTTCTTGAAACTTACTGTACTAATGATCTGTAAATTGTTGTGGACATACCACTGGAAAATTTGTCACAATAGATCTAATAAAATTACTGAAATATTTACTATGAAGGTTAGTTTCCTTTATATATCAGATTCTTTAATTACTGGTTTTACTGCTTAAAATGTATGAAATATTTCAAATGTGAAAAATAGGGAACATAAATAAATACTCGTTGTTGGTTGTGGAGCATGATTATCTCCTTGAATTATATGCAAGTATTCCTATCCCCCTTCTGTTCGGGGTTCGGGGGATGGCCCTCGAATGAAGAGGGTCGGGGGAGGACCTACCCCCCAGGCTGGGGGCATGGGGGCCAACGAGCCCCTCGAGCAAAATGTTTTTTGGGAAAATTTCCTTGTAAATTATTGTAATTTCATAGTCAATCTAGACTGTTCATTATAAGGTCGCAGATATGACGGTAGAAGTTGTGTTAAGGTTTTTTTTTTCCCTAGAAGGAAACTCTCTTTTATGAGGGAATTGTATTACGACTGAGTATGAGTGTGATTATTGTATTTTGAGAGAGGAGACTGTGAGAGAAATTAGAGGAAGTTACAACGAGTGTGTTGTAGGTTGTATCCTTTTATTTTGCTGGATAATAATAAAGGAAGGACTTGGCAATTTATCTGGTGGACCTAGCCCACACTGGGTGAACCACATATATCTGTGTTTCTATTGTATTATGTATCTTATGTGTTTTATTTCTGCATTTGTTTTATTTTGTTTCTCCATGATCCCGTTTTTATAACAATTGGTATCATAGGGAAAGGTTACTCACAGGAAAAGAGGGTTCCTGGTTTGAGTGGGAGAAATGGTGGAATATGGAGATTTTAGGGTCAAGAAATTTAACAGCCAAAACTAACAGTTATGGAAGATGCAGATGGAAGATTATTTATATAATAAGGATCTATTCCTACCATTGGGTGGAATAGAAAAGAATTTGATGGCCATGAAGGAAGAAGAATGGGAGGTTCTTGATAGAAATGCACTAGGAACAATACAACTGAGCTTGGCAATGTCGGTGGCTTTCAACATTTCAAAAGAAAAGACAACGAAGGAAATGATGGATGCATTGGCTAAACTATATGAAAAAACCTCGATGTCCAATAAGGTATTTCTAATGAAGAAATTATTTAATATGAAGATGTCAGAATGTGGGTCTATTGTAGAGCATTTAAATGAATTTAATACGGTTACTAATCAGCTAAGTTTTGTAAAAGTGGACTTTAATGATGAGGTCAGGCATCTTCTAATCCTATGCTCATTTATAGAAAGTTGGAATGGCTTGGTCATGGATGTAAGTAACTTTGTCTCTGGTTCAAACACTCTAAAATTTGATGATGTTGTTGGTGTTATCCTTAGCAAGGAAATGCGACGAAAAAGAATAGGTGAGAGATCAGGTAATGCATTAACCATGGAGAATAGGGAAAGATAAAAGGATAGAGGAAAGGGCTCAAGGAATTGTGGGAATTATAGGAAGGGCAGATCCAAATCTAGACTAAGAAAGATAGAGTGTTGGAATTGTGGGAAGAAAGGACATCTAAAGAAACACTGCAGAGCTCCAAAGAAACAAAGAGACAGACAGCAGGAGAAAAATAAGGAAGTAAATGTAACATGTGATGTGTTACAAGATGATTTTATTCTTTATGTATATAATATTTATGAGTCTCGGGTAGTAGATTCAGGGGCTTCATTTCATGCCACACCCCATAGGAAACATTTTCTATATTATGTTCAAGGTGATTTTGGACAGGTTCATTTGGGTGATGATGCACCATGCAAAATTTTTGGAATGGGTAAGGTACAAATAAATCAAAAGAATGGAAACCAATGGTTCTTGAAAGAGGTAAGACGTGTTCCAGATCTTAGGAAAAATATAATTTCAATAGGGCAGTTGGAAAGTGAAGGTTGTATATCTATATTTATAGATAAGGCGTGGAAGGTCACCAAAGGATCACTGGTGATAGAAAAATGAGAGAAGGCAGGTACATTGTATTTATGTATTGGTAATACTAACTCTTCTATATATTTATCTTCTACATGAGTGGATACAGTATTGTGGCATCATAGGCTTGAACACATGAGTGAGAAGGGGATGTAGATACTTCATAAAATAAATTTGTTTATAGATTTTAAACAAATTGATTTGGATTTCTGTGAGCACCGTGTTTATGGAAAACAAAAGAGGGTCGGATTTATCAGAGTCGAAAAATAAAAGAAGAGTGAAAGGTTAGAGCTTGTGCATACAAATGTATGGATACCAACTCATGTATCATATCTTGGTAGCCCTCATTATTATGTTACTTTTATTGATGACGCAACTAGAAAAACTTGTGTTTATTGCATTCGACGAAAATATGATGTTTTTGATACTTTTAAGAAATGGAAAGCTTTGGTTGAGAATGAGATAGGAAAAAGGTTGAAGTGTCTCGTATCAAATAATGGAGGTGAATATTGCAGCAAGGAGTTTGACGATTATTGTTCATACCATGAGATTTGTAGAAAGAAAAAAAATCCAAGAACACCATAAAAAATGGTGTGTCATAAAGGATGAATAGGACAATCATGGAGCATGCAAGGAGTATGAGATTGCATGATGAGTTTCCCTTACAGTTCTGGGAAAATGCTGTAGACATTGTTATTTACTTAATAAACAGAGGACCTTCAATTTCTTTAGATGGTGGAATTCTAGAGGAGGCATGGACAGGTAAAAAGGTAAACTACTCTTTTTTGAAGACTTTTGGTTGTGAAGCATTTGTCCATATTGATAAAGAAAATAGAACAAAGCTTGAGGCACAATCCAAGAAGTGTACCTTTATTGGATACGGTGTTAATGATTTTGGTTATCGCTTATGGGATTATGAAAATCACAAAATCATTAGGAATAGAGATGTCACATTCAATGAGAAGGTCATGTACAAAGATAAGTTGTAGGGAAAGAAACATGAAAAAGAAAAACCAGAATACACAGTGCTTGATGAGATCACTGGAAAAAAAATTCCAAAGGTACCAGAAAATCAAAATGTACAAAAACAAGAGTAAAAGGTACCTCAAAATCCTGCAAGTGTTGTTAGAATATCTATCAGGTTAAGTATACCCCCTGAATGATACTCTCCTTCATTGTATTATTTATTGTTGACTGATTCTGGTGAACTAGAAAGTTATGAAGAGGAAATGCAGGTAGAAACTAAAAAGAAGTGGGAGCAAGGCATGAAAGAGGAAATTGACTCCTTGGTAAATAACCAGACTTGGGAATTGGTTCAGTTGCCTGTGGGAAAAAGAGCATTGCGGAATAAATGGGTTTACAGGTTTGAAGGAAGAAGATGGAGGAAAAAAGTTGTACAAGGATAGACTTGTTGTAAAGGGGTTTGCACAAAAGAAAGGTGTATATTTTGATATCAAATTTACAGATAAGATGTCATTCCAATGATGTAAAATATGAAACAATTCGAATAAACGTTAGTAAAGATCATCAAAAAAATTGTTATACATTTTAACTATCAACTGTAAATTCTATTACATAACTGTAAGTGCAAACCCTCTCCATTTTGTGTGATATATGATTATGCTTTCCTATAAAATCCTTTGAGATTTAACGGGTCTATATATATTATTCTCTTATATTTCACAAATGAATATTTTTCTGGCACATTTTGGCACTATAATATGCTTCAAAGGTCCTTTGAGAATTAACTAATTTATAGGTAATTATGAAGATGCTCTTGATACATATTCAACTAGACCACATCCAAATGTCAATCCTTCAATACCATGCCAAGCGTTTCCATACCATGTCTTTCCATGTCATGCCATGCCATACCATGCTTTTCCATCCCATGCCTTGCCATACCATGCATTGTCTTTCCATGACATAACTTTCCATACCATGCCTTGTCATGCCATGCCTTTCCCTGTCCTACCATTCCTTGCCTTGAATTCCCTTTCCTTTTCATGCCATGCCTTGCCTTTGAATGTATTTCCATGCCATGCCTTTCATTGTCTTTCCATGCCATGCCATGCCTTGTATTGTCTTTCCATGGTATGATATGCCTTGTCTTCCCTTGGTATGGTATGGTATGGTATGGTATGCCTTGCCTTTCCATGCCATGCCTTGCCATGCCATTCCATGCCATTCCATGCCATGCCTTGCTATGGTATGGTATGGTATGCCTTTCCATGCCATGCCTTTCCATACCATGCTTTTGCATTCACTCGCAATGCCTTATCTTTCCATACCATGCCTTGCCATGACTTAAATTTCCATGCCATCCCATTTCTTTCCATGCCATGCATTTTTCGATACAACAACCCTCACTCTCGGGTCCCATGCCTTGGAGGTTGCTTTATTCATTGATTTCGAGAACTGAGTTTTCAACCAGTAAAATACAATCCAACATTTGGATTAAGGGGTCCAATTTATGAAAGCATCCCTTGGGAGTTGATGAACGATGTGATCACCTATTCCATGCCTAAAGAAGCTTGTAGCATTTCAAAAAACTCAAAAATGTTTCTTTGTTAGGTTTTTATCCCCCGAGGATGTATTAGCCAAGAGTCCACAAAATGGTTTGAGATGCTTTGAGTGAAGGGTACATTTTTGCCAAAATCATGATAGAGGAGTTCAATAATCAATAACATCAACATCAACATACATACAAGGCTTGGTTATTTTGATTAAATTCTAATCCCATATCCTCATACATGATAGAATCCAATAGAAAAGTTGCAATCCTACCAATCCTAAAATCTTGAAAATTGTTAAGTCTATTGCATTTTAAATGGGATATGAAATTCTACTTTTTCCATATGACGTCCAATGAGGTTAGAACCACTCTTCAACATCCTAGAGAAATTAATGTTAATTTTAAAAATTTAAGTACGAGTATAGAAAAGGAAAGATAAAGGAGAATATCAACTTTCACTTCAAGAATTTAATATTACTAGTAATTACTAGGGAGGCGAGGTTCAAAATAGTGGACTTTGGTAAAAAGGGAGAGTGTAAGTGTCTCATTTTTGGGGGGGGTATGCTCCCTATTGCATTTCATTGCATCACCCCCACAAAGATAATCTGGGGAAACATCCCATTTGAGTACCCATATCTCACTAAAGACACCAAACACAAAGTGATGCACAAATACTAGGTTATTGCAATACTTATCTAAAGACTTAAAAGACCTTGTGATTATTTGGAAAAAATACCAAAGCAGGTTATATCACGAGTTAAAAATTGCAATCTCAAGAACCAATTTGACTCCAATAACAAATATTGAATTTCCCCTTTAATGCACATATTAATGAAATCATGGTGAATGTTCATATACTACAGAAATTCAAGGTTGCTTCTTCCATAACATTGGCATGCATATAATAAAATCTTGCTACAGGAAAGAAAACAACTACCACCACTTCATTAAGGCATTTAAAGACAATTTCCTTATCTCAAAACTGAATTGGATGTTTTGTTGCTTAGTGTAACCATTTGGGGTGTTCAACTTCTACTATTATGAGCAACAAGTGACATGTTTTTTGTGTTATGTGCCTCTACATGGAAGAACAGACTCTTGGGGCAATATCAGGTAGAATAGACTATGTAGTGTTGCCAGAGAAAATAGGGACAGGAAAATGAGGGAACTCTAAGTCATTCCCCCAGGTTATTTATGTTAGAAATGATCTAAGTCACCAGGAAATGGAGCCAAATATAGATCCATCTGATTTTTTGAAAAGCCAGGATCTAGATACAGCAGGGAAACACCACATGCGAAAAATATAATAATATTTTTCAAGTTTTTAAAAACATTTTCAAAGATAAGAATCAAAACCATTCATGAATCACAACATTAGAACTTTACTCATCTTATAAATCATTAAATAATTTATAAATCCGACGACTGAAATCATGGTGCATCATGCCTCATACAAAAAGGATAATTGTAAATACATAATTGGGTGTCTCATCAATAATCACTCTATCGATATGATAATGTAGAGTTGGTCTAAACACAGATCCCGAAGTGAATCAACATCCTCATCATCTGAATATTTCAACTCTACATCATGATCAACCAATCATCTTCCTTGAAATCTTCCTTAAATCTATGTTACTGGATCCATTAGGCTCGGGAGCTAGATTTGTGAATCCCTGAATCGGATACAGATTTAGATCCGTCGAGATCCACCCAAGATCCATACGAGATAATACAAACATCTTCACAACAAACAAATTCATTTAAATTTTCCACGGTTTCTTCGCATCTTGGTTTCTTCTTACTGTTTTTTTTGGGGGAATATTGTTCAACCACCACTATGCTCTGCATATGCATATTCCCTCCCACAAATGGATGCCTCAAATAAATGCCTCCAAAGGTGCTCTATGATGGCTGAAATGGGTTGCCTAAAAGCAATTCTAGAGTGGTTGTAGCTTATCGAAAGTGTTGTTGGATTGCATATGTACATTCATTAATGGATGGTCATGGACCAATGACAGATCGTTTGTCAGCTAGCCAAAAAAGGTTGTGGATGGCCTTTGTTCGCTGACGAAAGGGTTGTAGGTTGCCTTTGTTTGTCATTTATACTGGAAGGGTTTGTTGTCACTATCTATAATTATAATTTAAACTCAACTTTCCATTACATATATAATTAGAACTTATTTTTTATAATACATAAATTCTATAATATTTATAAAGTTATTATATATATTAATAATTTGATTAATGTATTTATAAAATTACATAACATATTTTTTATTATAAAATTGTTACCTTAAAAAAGTTATATTATAATATTATAGGTTATATTATTACTTTGTATAAGTTATGTATTACATATAATATATATAAGTTATGTATTATTTAATATATAATATTATAACTTATATTATTAGTCCTTGCCGAAAGTGTAGAGGGACTATAGCGATCGATAATTCGTTGACTTTATATTAGTTTGTCGTTTGACTACAAATTTTTGCATACTTTCTATTGTTCAAACTACATAATTAAAAACATTTTTTTAATATAATAAAAAAACCCATATATGTCATGATCTTATTGTTATATGTCAAAATTACTCACTTCGATGATGTCTCATTGTCATTATCGTAAGTGTCGCAAGTGTCGCAAAAAATCATATTGTCGTCTCGCATGTGTCGCATCGCGGACGACATCATAAGAACACTTGGGATATCCTCTAAGATTCATTAGAAGATTAAAATACATCTTTTGGCAAAGAGTACAAACTTTTACCTTGAGAAATTACCATCATAAAAGTATTTTTGGATATCAACGCTCCCATGCCCACTTGCAAGGAGCGCTAGCGCTCCTTTCCCTCTTAACAGGAAGCACTGTAACGCTCTGTGGCCAACTGTGAGGGAGTGTCGATCAGTTGAGAAAATCTTGGGACAAATCCCCCTTATTTCTGAAGACAGTTGAGAAATATCTGAGTCAGTTTGGCTCGAATCCAAGTTTAAAGCTGGATCTAAGGGGAGTTCCACATCTGATGGAGTAATATACTCAACTTATCCCAAGAATATCTAAGGTGGTTAAGCCTCTCAAAGCCTATATCAGGAAGTATTCTCATGGTGAAAGAGGGAGAATAATCAATAAAAAGTATTGTCATTTTGATTGTGGATCGTTCGAGCAAGGGGTTGGACAAGGAGAGCTTGGTGAGGCTGCTACATCTGCATCTACATTTTGTAAGAACCTTGTTTTGTTCTCATTAATACATGTGCTTGGCTTGTTTCCTTCAAGTTTGTGTACATTTGCATGCACTTGTTACTTTTGGATGAATCTAGATTTAAACTAATTATGATAAAATAGGAAGTATGCTTTGTCTTCGGCATTTATTGGATTGCAGGACTAGTTGAAGGATTTGGAGATCAAGCTCAACTCGGACTGAGCGAGGACAAACTTCATAAAAAGGTACTCATACTTTATTCCTCATTCATATCAACTAGTTTAGCTACATTTCAAGGAAAGCCAATGTTCAAAGTTATCATTCTTCTGTCTTGGTCATAGGGGTCTAAGATCCAAAAGGACATTCACCTGTCCGCAAGGGAATTTTCCTACAACAGAAATTGGTGACTCCACTGGGGAGAGAAGCTTTCAATTTTGGTTTCCTTCCTTGGTCTTGTTTTAGTCTTTTCCCATCTTCAGATCCTACTCACTATGTTTTTTTTTTTTTTTCTCTTTTTACATGTTTTGTTAGTCTTGAAGTCATCCTACACAGGATGATTCTTAAGCCTTCCCGAGTTTTTGTTTTTTGGGTTGACACTTTTCATTCTCAAAAAACAATGCTCTCCTTCCATTACATCCAAAGCCTTGATTTCAAGCTCGGTGCTCCCCTGCAGTTCTTTACAGAGCATTGCAACGCTCTGGTGCCTATATCACCAGAGCGTCGATTTTCCTTTATGTTGAAAAATTGAGGGATATCACTACTAGGTGTGATTTTGGTTTTCTTTCCTGCTCGGGATTTTTCTTATCAATATGTGTCTTCTGTAAAGCTGGAAACCATTTACTTTTTAAAGGTTTTTTGATGCTTTGTTTGGTTTTAAAAGATATTGAAATCACTCTTCTTCTTTGAGATCTAGAGTTGGTTTGATACTTTCTCATTTATCTAATTGCATGAAAGTTGTTACAAGGAGGTCCAAAGATCTGTGTGTTGTTCCATTTGATCTTTGATTTATATTTCCAAGTAATTCTTCTTGTTTGGGTTTTGTTTTTTTTCTTCTTTGGAAGTTTGGATTTGTTTTACTTCTTATTTGATCACTGTGAGAGTGTGCTTTTTGTTGATATGATATTTGCTTCCAATTTCTTAAAATTACAAATAGTGAAATCTCGTTGGCATAAGAAGCTTTGAATCAAATCAATTAAGGTTCATATTTAAACAAAGAGATATACTTTTGTGATTGGATTTTGGATATTAGAATAATTTTCTGAGTGTTTCATCATTGAATCAGATTCTTGTTGAGAGCATTACATGAAGTCTCTGCATTTTTGTGTTTGATAGTGAAAAGAAAAATCTCTTCTCCTTCCCATAAATAGAAGTTCATTGAAAGGAAATGATTGTTTATCAATTTTGTTATGCATTTTTGGGAATCAAGTCTTCTTATCATCAGTTTCACTCTCATTCACCTCTGAGCAAACAACAACCACAAAAATCAATGCTAATTAAAATTGATCTAGAAATTTTCCTTTTTAGACCAACATTAGATTAGGATTAGCGCTTTGGATTAGGCTATGAGTACAACTCTCCAAAGAATTCAAAAAAAACATTAGCATCTTGCGATAGGGAGAGCAAATCTAATTTTTGTATAAGCTTATATGGGATCCCCTTCTCACACAGGGGTTACACACGAGGTCACGTTCAAGAGAGCTACGGAGATTATCCCTCCATGGTTTAATTGTTCGTAGTAGTAAGATCATATATTGGGGGTTCTTCTTGAGGTTTAATTCTCTTCATTTGGTCTCGGTGCTTCATGAATTCCTAATCCATTCGGGGTCCTCTGGAGTTCTACCGGTCCACTTGTCCTCAATTCTCTCAAAGGATTTCAGACTAGACTGTCGACTATACCCTCCCAGGAGATGACTGGGAGTTGGTGCCCTTAGTAGCCATAATATTTAGGGTCTTTACACAAGGTGACAGTGAAGGGAATTCTTCACTGTACTTGGAACAAACGATGGTCAAACTCACTCGGGCTCCTTGGAGGGTAAATCCACGATTACTGTGTGGAAGCTTGCACCAAGGCGTAAGTCCATTAAGAAGGTCTCCATCGTAATTGTTCCACCCACTCATATCCTAGCCCCTTCTCGACTTGATCACGCGATGTTGGATTTCATCACCAACTAGTACTGTCATTGAGAGAAGGTTTGTTTACTTGTTGGATTTTCTAGATTTTTTAGCATGTGTTGTTGTTTTTAATAGTTTTTCAAAATTGAGCCTGTAGATGATAAAGGTCTTCGCCAATCACGTAGGATGCAAGGGTTGCCTCTGGAAGAAGGCTACCAACCCTTACCTCCTAACTCACCAGAGGACACCTACCGTGAAGAGGTAGAAAATCATTTTGACATTGGGAGTGTTTCTACTCCTTTGTTATAAAATTTAGAAAGAGCCTTGGTTACGGTTGAGGATCCCACTCCTCATACTACACTTGTGTTAGTAGCTCCTATTGAACCACTCCTGGTTCGATTGGACTTGTTCAGTAATGTTATAGAAGAAGAAGTCCCATTTTTTCCTTTGAGACCAATTACCGAGACATACATGGGATCCACATAACCACTTTTTAGTGATGACTATAGGACCCCCATTCGTCCTACTAATGTAGTGGATACACATCAAAAACCTGCTCGTTCTGTATGAAGGGCTCCATCGGGATGTGATCTTTATGATCATTTTAAATATATTTGACAACCTCTTAAGCCTCATGACCCTACTATTGTTGAGGCAGGACCATCTGGTCAAACTATTGATCACCCCATCGAACATGTCATCGATCCTGCTGGTACGTCATCACAAGTCCATCTTAATGCTGGATTTATCACTTATACTCATACACAAGGCAATTCAATCGCTACCCCCACCTTTACACATTTTCACTCTACATCTCCTCATGTTCCATAGAATCCCGCTGGAACGTCTTTACAACAGAGAATGCAAACCCTTGCCAGACATACACAACCAACTATGGGACATATCCCGACTTGGGGGAAACCACCATCTAGTGGACCCATCCCTTCTGGGGGACAACCACCTTTACATGTTCCTTCTGGAGGACAACTTCCCTTTACTAGTCAGACCCCAGTTGTAAATCAACCTATGGCAGGGGGGAAACCTTCTTTTTTCAGAAACCATTCACAATCCTGGGGAGTAACTTCAAGAGGTACATTTAATCAACCCTACCCTTGTGGGAAATCATACCACAACCCACAAGGAGGAGTGTCAAATCATGTTCCTTCTGGACTATCTTTTGGACAACCCTATCTGGGTGTCCCAAATCCCACTTGGGGTCCTCAAGGACAACAACCTTATCCTCCCTAAGGGTCTAATGTTTATCCTCCCCAAGGGGCTAATGTTTACCCTCCTCATGGAAAAACCATTTATCCCCCTTAATCGAATCAATCGACTTATACTCCTCAGAATCCGTCGGGTTTTCCCCCACTCATGAATGTTCCTCAACAACCATTGAATCCTACCTATCATGGTCAACAACAACCGTATATGGGAGGGCCTACTGGATACAATTATCCACCTCAAGTATTTTATGGCCCTACTGGTGTCCCTATGCCACACCAGTATCACCCTTAGGTTACTCGACAATTACCTTTTCTTGCCACTCTGGATCTCCCAGGCTTGTCTCGGTTGACAAATGATCCCATATTGCATTTTCCTTTTTGGTCAGTAATTCTTGCTAAGTTACCTTTTGATATCCCCAATTTTGATGGTAAACCTAGAGAAGACCCCAACAACCATGTGATGACATTTCATTTATGGTGTTCATCAAACTCCCTAATGGATGATTAAACTCTTCCAACGCACACTTATGGGCTCTGCATCCAAGTGGTACATTGAAATTCAACGTGGTTCTTTTCAAGATTTCAACTCCCTCGCTATGGCCTTCCTCACCCATTTTCAATTAACCATCCGTTACGAGACAGGTACAGAACTTTTAACCTCTCTTCGTCAAACGAACTTCGTGCATCTCTCTGATCACATTCATGAGTGGAGACGACGACGAAGGTTGATTAAAGCGACCATTCCTAACCAATTATTGGCATAATGGTTTACTAAATCTATGTTACCCCCGATTTCTCGTGACGTCACCATGGGTGGTGTAGTCACTGAGGAAGAAGCCATTGCCTGGGCCCAATATTTAGATTTGGTTTATTCACAATCTGGTACTTTGTATGAGTTGATTCCAAATGTTTCCCGTACTCCTACTGATCCATCCAAACCTTCATCCATGACACATGCGGATGGAGTTATTGGTACCATTAAAACCCAAACCACATCACAATCGACTGGAACAATAAATCACTCTGTTTCCACGGCTTTTACCAGTTCGAATTCACTCTCCTCTACCTCCCTCCCGACTCAAATTTCTGAAGTGAATGCAGTACAATCTTCCCCTTCACAACAATCCGAGGGTAAGAAGAAAACAAAGAATAAACCCAATAATAATAATAATAATAATAATAATAATGAACATCCCAAAACCCAAAATCTATCGCCTGCTACTGAAACGCAACCACAAAGAAAACTGAAATTACCATGTCTTATTTGTGGTGAAGATCATTTCACCCGAGACTGTCCACATCGTGACGAAGTTGCAAAAATTTTCAAAGGGAATTCACAACTCGTCGTGTTAACACAACCTTTTCCTCAGTAGCAATTCATGGTTTCTCAAGCACTTGCTTCTCCCATAGGGAGCAGTTCTGTCCATCCTCCTATTGATGAAGCCTCGATGAGTGCTCATATTTATATGTTCAATGCGATTGATTTAACCACTCGCACTAACACCTACGACACACCGGCTAAAACAGATAAAGAAAAGGTCACTAACGGTAGTCCACCGGATCCATCTCCTGCCTTTGTTATTCCTACGTCTGTTAGTCCTCCATCTGGATCACTTGAGATAGAGAAACCTAATTTCAACTCTATTCTACGCCCTCCCAAGAGCACTATCCGCAAATCAACGTTTAATCCTAGTTCACGTGCCGCCCAAAACTACAACATTGTTGAAGATTTGGCTCAAGCACAATATGCTATGTCTGCTCTTGAAGTTATACAACATTTCCCAAGTCAACGTAGAACGCTCTTGGCTTCCATTGGCGTCATTGATCCCGAGTCATCAAACAATATCACGTTTAACCTAGATAATTTCAAGTCATGAATTTCTCACCAACTTTCTTTTCAAATTGATGTTGTTGTTCATAACCAACACATTCACTGCACCATCCTGGATGAGGGAGCTTCTACTTGTGTCATGTCATTCAGTTAGGAGGTAAGATTGTCTCTATTTATATAGAGGTAGTCGATGCTCCCCTTGATTACAACTTGTTGTTAGGAAGAAGTTGGTTTTATTCCATGACTATCGTCACTTCATTGGTGTTTAGATGTGTACAATTCCCTCATCAAGGTAAAATTGTCACTATCAACCAGTTAGATTATTGTACACCCGACGCCTGAACTCCCACCACCAAAAATATTCCTTTCTTGGGAGATAGAAGAATCACTTACAAAAGTGTTGGTGTAGGCCTTTTAAAATATTCTTCCATTATGGGTACTTTCCCTACACCACTTCCTCCCACCACACAACATATTGCTACAATCAATATGATCTCGACTATGGCCTATCAGTCTTTAGAATCATCTAATCCTTGTCTTGTACCTAGTCTGTTAGAATTCGATGCACTAGGTGACATTATGCCACTTAGTCCAGCTGAGGCTTCATACAATGCTATCCAATCTGCCTCTCCCTCCTTGGATGACCAACATCTATTGGCATCCAACACTTATTCATTGCCATCTTGGTTGAATTCCTTATCCTCTACTTTTGACTACATTTCCCAGATTTTTCCATCAGATGAATCCATTATGGAAATGCTTAGTATTGACAAAGTGCCTTGGGATGACAACCATCATCGATCATCTTTTCTTCTTACTCTAGAAGAAATTCAGGAAGATATACAGTCTATATTCCCCCCCCCTCCAGATGTTATTGATTCTCCTCAATCTCCTATACTTATCGGGGATACTATTTTTGAGGGAAATTTAGGCAACATCTCTTATACAATCGCTATTGATATTTCCATCAAGGAAGGTATCGTGGAAAATGTTCATCTCAGTGCTAATTGTTCACCTGAGGAAGTGGCTTCTTACACCACTTTATTTAAAGAATTCCATGATGTATTCACTTGGAGCTACGAGGAAATGCCCAAAATCGATCCCTCGATCATTGTGCATGAAATAAAGACTTACCAAGGCATTAAATATGAACGAAAAAAATTTCGCCCCGTTCATCCTAAGAAAATCATGGCCATAAAGGCAGAAGTTAAAAAACTATTAAAATATGGCTTTATCTATCCTATCCCCTTGGCGGAATGGGTTTCTAACATTGTTATGGTTGCTAAAAAACAAGGAACCATTTGTGTCTACATTGATTATAGGGATCTTAACAAATCTTGTCCTAAAGACAATTACCCCACACCCTTCATCAACCAAATAATTGATAATTGCACTGACAACGTTATTTTCTCTTTCATGGATGGATTTTGAGGATACAACCAGATTAACATTCTACCAGTTGATCAACATAAGACAACCTTCATATGCCCATGGGGAACTTTCGCCTATCGAAAACTATCGTTTAGCCTAAAAAATGCTAGTGCTACTTGCTAGTGGGCCATGTTATACGCTTTCCACGATATCATACATATTGCAGAACCTTACCTCGATGATTTACCTTCCCACTCATCCAGTCGATCAGACCATATTGGTCATTTACATGCCATTTTTCTTCGATGTCGGTTCTACCATATTCGTTTGAACCCACACAAATGCATCTTCGCTGTCAAATAAGGCCAAATCCTCGGTTTCATTGTCTCAAAATATGGGATTAGGGTGGATCCATTAAAGATTAAATCTATTCTTTCTTTACCTCCTCCCAACAATCTGACCCAACTACAAAGTTTGCAAGGGAAA
>JZKD02S0208420.1:285560-325787 GCA_000966675.3 Picea glauca
AACTCAAATTTTATATCAAGCTTTAATGAAGGAATTTGCGAAGGAGTTTTACCATGCCCATTCGGAAGATGTTTCGAACTGGTAGAAGAAGAAGAAGAAGATGGAAGAGGAGAGGGTGGTGAAGAAGCACCATTCTCTCCATTTCCGCCTAGAGTCTTGTCACCACCGCCTCCCTTATGCATTGAAGGGTTGGAGCCTTCACCCTGCGACATTATATTCCATTCCATCATGAACTTCATCATATCTCTCAACTGTATGATAGTCTGCCTGAAATCTTCCTCTTCAGCCGGAACACATTCATGATCTTCTGCACGAGCCATGCTTGGTGAATGTCTCTCTGAAACTTGTGGTGAATGAAACTGCTTCCTCCTTATCGGATAAGAACTTGGCTCCACAAGTTGACCTTCTCCTCTTGTGAGTTTCAACCTTGTGAGAATCAGAAACAAAACTTGCAAACAATCAAGTCTTCAAAACTAGTGCTCTCATACCAACTTGATCTAAAATTGAAGAAGACTTGAAAAAACTTGAATAATTATTGCAAGTGAAATGTCATGTGTTTAAAGCAAATGGATCAGTTTGCAACACATAAATTAAAGGATTACTTATGCAAATTACACATAGACAACAGCATAAACATTGAACATAAACACATAAGCACAACAATTGATAAAGGAGTTCACCCCTCTTATGGGCTACATCTCTTGGTCCAACTTCCAATGGTTTATTATTATTAATTTCTCAACGTGCTCAAAAACATGTCTTACAATGCTCAAACTGACAAACCGAGTGCTCCAATTGCTTCCCAGCATCCCAAAACCCCTGTCTGGGCTCTTTCGACACCTTAATCGGTCGAAAAATGAAGAAGTTAGGCCTCCTGGAAGTCTCCCTCTTCAAGCTTATTGTCTCTGGTTCTACAATTTGCACCCTCCTTGAATGAACCTGGCTCACACGCTCTTTTAAGCACAAAAACCCAGCACCGGGTGAAACCACGCCAATGATGCAAACCGTAGGATGGTTAAGGGCACTCTAGCCCCTAACCGCCTCGACACCTGGGCGTATGAGAGCATATGACCGTGTGCTAGGCAATGGTGGTTAGGTCGTTACCAAACCGTGCAACTAACCCCCACGCTCCAAGTCATATGGCACACATTTATATGACCAAGGGTTATGTTTCAAATCACACGCGCATACCAAACGATCGGCTATATTACATATAACATGGTCATATGTTGTGGAATGAAACCACGGGTCGGGGCTAAGCCCCGACCCGCCCCCCTTTCCATTGAATACAACAATCAAGTTTAAATATATGCGTGTTGATATATGAAACAAGGAACAAAGGTCGGCATGGTGGTTAGCAGAAGGTTGTGAAGTCTTTACATAGTAGGGGAGGTCCGAGGGTCGAACCCCGCAGACTCCTATTACATTTTATATAACAACATAAACCAAATAATGAGGGGGACACGTGGCGCCCATGGATTGGGCCACGTGTCCTCATATCATTTGCCACCAATCGGACACGTGTCAACACCCAACTCGCCAACAGTCAACCAATAAACAATTTCCATGTCATCATCGTACGGTCTGTACGGCCCTGCCACGTCAGACCATACGGACTGTACGGACTGTACAGACAGGTACAGTCAGCATCAAATTTTTGCCTTTTTGTCTTGGCGAACAGATCGCGATGTATTCTTCATACAACGTCCATTTGACAAAGTAAATATACCGCTGGAATCAAGAAGACGAGACAGACGCAATGGCATTGTTTTCGTCGCATTCCGAGCACTTTGAAAATTGAGCAAAATTTGATCCCCTGATCAATGGCAGATCGCCTCACTTTCGACAGTAGGTTTATATCATTGACCTTTGATCGAATGATTACACAAATGTTCAAATTCAACTCATCTATTCACATTCGTTGGATTGTACTAGGATACCTTGGGAGTCATTGACATCGATGGTGATTTCCCTCGCACTTGTTAATGGTTTCCTCGATGACTGATAATCAAGTGACTTCTACCATGTTCGACATCAAAACATCCATTCACATGGTTAGATTCGTACCACATCAGGATCGGTAAGAAGACCCTGGGTTGAGTGTTCACTTTGATATCTACCTTAGCCAGGCTATGAAAGGAGATCATTTGAGCACATTGATATATATACTATTACATAGATCCACTTTGTATTGGGCTGTGGTTATGTTTTGTCATCTCGTAGATCCACTGTGTAATCCTCGTGGCTACGATCAGTTCATGTCATGGAAGTATAGATCAAGATTGTATCTTTGGTGGCTATACCCTTAAGTGAATATGATTATGGATCCACAGTGTATTTTGATGGCGGCCATACCTTGAAAGTCCTTTATCACTCAAGCATAGGTATGCCTGCCTTGGGTTTGAAACATGTCATAACATTTGTCTGATGGTTGTTTGCAGCTTCTACTAGGTTCTCTGACTCCATACCCTTGCTTCGACAGTCTACAAAGTACTTCAGTCATCAGTTTTCATCTTCTAACCTCACACTTTGGGGGGAAATCTGTTACACGTCAAAATTACTCACTTTGATGATGTCTCATTGACATTATCGTAAGTGTCTCACTTTTGTCGCAAGTGCCGCAAAAAATCATACTGTCGTCTCCCCTATGTTGCATCATGGACGACATCATAAGCACACTTGGGATATCCTCTAAGATTCATTAGAAGATTAAAATACATCTTTTGGTAAAGAGTACAAACTTTTACCTTGAGAAATTACCATCATAAAAGTATTTTTGGAGATCAGCGCTCCCCTGCCCACTTGCAAGGAGTGCTCCTTTCCCTCTTAGCAAGAAGCGTTGCAACGCTCTTTGGACAACTGTGAGGGAGCATCGATCTATTGAGAAAATCTTGGGACAAATCCCCCTTATCTCTAAAGACAACTGAGAAATATCTGAGTCAGTTTGGGTCAAATCCAAGTTTAAAGTTGGATCTGAGGGGAGTTCTACAACTGATGGAGTAATATCCTCAACTTATCCCAAGAATATCTAAGGTGGTTAAGCCTCTCAAATCCTATATAGGGAGGCATGCTCATGGTGAAAGAGGGAGAATAATTAGTGAAAAGTATTTTCATTTTGATCGTGGATCGTTCAAGCAAGGGGTTGGACAAGGAGAGCTTGGTGAGGCTGCTACATCTGCATCTACATTTTGTAAGCACCTTGTTTTGTTCTCATTAATACATGTGCTTGGCCTGTTTCCTTCAAGTTTGTGTACATTTGCATGAACTTGTTCCTTTTGAATGAATCTAACTTTAAACTAATCATGATAGAATAGGAAGTATGTTTTGTCTTCGACATTTATTGGATTGCAGGACTCATTGAAGGACTTGGAGATCAAGATAAACTCAGACTGGGCGAGGACAAACTTCATAAAAAGGTACTCATACTTTCTTCCTCATTTTTATCGACTAGTTTAGCTACATTTCAAGGAAAGTTAGTGTTCAAAGTTAGCATTATTTTGTCTTGGTCATAAGGGTCTAAGATCCAAGAGGACATTCACTTGTCCGCAGGGAAATTTTCCTACAACACTTATTGGATAATAGATTTGAGGTCTTATTGCCAGCTTCGCTATTACCAATGAATTGTGTTGCCATATCCAAAGTTTTTATCATCTACGGTGTTTTTGAATTTGTACTATTCATACTGAAATGTTTAGATATCCAAAGTTTATAGTGATCGATAATTTGTTGACTTTATATTAGTTTTTCATTTGACTACAAATTTTGCATAATTTCTATTGTTCGAACCACATAACTAAAAACATTATTTTTTATATAATAATAAAAAATCCTTTGTTATTCCCAATGAATTATGTGTTGCCATATCCAAAGTTTTTATCATCTATGGTATTTTTGAATTTGT
Organism: Picea glauca; assembly: GCA_000966675.3. Taxonomy (NCBI): domain Eukaryota; kingdom Viridiplantae; phylum Streptophyta; class Pinopsida; order Pinales; family Pinaceae; genus Picea; species Picea glauca. The sequence continues at coordinate 289,462 of JZKD02S0208420.1, forward strand.
ACTATTCATACTGAAATGTTTAGATATCCAAAGTTTATAGCGATCGATAATTCATTGACTTTATATTAGTTTTTTCGCTTGACTACAAATTTTTTCATAATATCTATTGTTCGAACTACAGAACTAAAAACATTATTTTTATATAATAAAAAAACCCATATATGTCATGATCTCGTTGAATAATAGATTTGAGGTCTTATTGCCAGCTTCGCTATTACTATTATTATGCTTGATTTTTAGTTATTGTTGTGTGCTTGGAGAGGCTTTTTCATTATTACGTACGTAAACAGACCTACCACACTGCATTCTTTCTTAAATGTTTGCATAGCGCGATGCCCTACAATGGTTCTGACAGCCTTAAGTGTTTAACTAACATGCCTCGCATCCTTAAATTTTTACTCTACATGAGTGTTACAATACAATTTCCTCTATTTTTTTGATACAATGTTGTCTGCAGTGAATTTGGGCAATATTGTTCTTCATTGGCATTATTGTTCATTGGTTGATTCTTGTTCGTTGGTTTGTTCGATGTTGCTTGTTGTTGTTTGATTGAACTTTGCAAAGTTGAGGTCCTGCAGCTGCAGTTGGACCTCTTCGTGGTTGTTCACTGTTTGTTGTTCTTCAACTTTGCAAGCAGTTGGACCTGTTGTTGCAGTTTGTAGGGTTTGGAGTTGCACTTCTATCATCCCTCGTTGACAGGTAAGTTTATGTGCCATGGTTTCCTTGCTATTCCTTGTTTGTTGTTTGCTATTTGCAGCTTGCAACAAATAATTTTCAATACTAGGAGTCCATGGATCGAAACCCTGTTGCAGAACATCTTTCTGTGTGGTTGTTACGACCAAAATATTTTTCCTTTTCTTGAATGTCAATGTTCAATACATAACCTGCCTTTGTTGCAACCATAGTGACATATAAAAAAGAAAACTCCTCATTTTTCCTGCTCCCGAAAACCATACATTTGGTGCATTTTCCCAATGTTCTCCTCATATTTTTTGTTCCTCGAAACCATACGTTTCATGCATTTTTACCAGTCTGTTCCCTTCCAAACATCGTGTTCCGCTTTGAATGTCGATGTTGGACACAAAACCTAAATCTATCACAGCTACAATGAAATATAAAAAAGAAAACTGGATGTTCTCCTCTTATTTTCTGTTCCTGGAGACCATGCATTTGGTGCATTTTTTCCAGGTTGTTCCCTACCAATCACATATGCCAACTTCCACATCCTGGATATCATGCCATATCTGTTTCCAAAATAGCAATGCAAAGGGGTTTAGAAAATGAATTCGGAGTTGTCATAGGGGGCAAGCATCTGTCAAGGTCTTGTGACAAGGCATGTTTTTATTCTCTGAATAAAAAAAAATCTGTCCACCTGTTTCCTTTGTGTTGTCCTTTGTGTCTTGCAAAGAATCTTCTTCCATTGAAAATCTTGTAGGATGCATGCCAGGAATAGGTTAAAAAATGATATACCTTGAATACTTAGTATTTGTGCTCAACAAATTTATAGTGTTCTTTATTTGTGGTGTCTCTTCTGTTTGGTTCATTGTTCACTGTACATTTGTTTGCTTGTCATATGTTGTAGTGACTAGGGGGATTGAATTTCACAAGAATAAGGTTGAAGGATAGATAGAGGAATTGGTATGCAGTTCCGCACTTATAGTTTTCTATTTGTCTTTTTTTTGTTTTTTGTTTTTTTCTTTGTTTTCATATAAACTGAATATAGCTAAGAAACATCTTGAAAATTGCATCTTAAGAGATGAAACAAGTAATAGATGTTGAGTCCTATGAAATAGATACTGAATCCATTGTACATGACATCATCGGCCAGGTATTTCATAGCAATGGGATTTTTAGATTAGATGCATTCTCGTATACTGTAGGAGATTGCCTTTTCGATGAATTTCAGGTTCTATTGAATTTATGTTATTCCTCAACTGAGTTGCGTAATGGATTGATAGATTATTTCTTGGGTTGTTTAAAAAATGGCGACGTTGAGGCATTAGAGTCGTACGAATACGAATTGGCATTTTATTTTCTTTGGCATTTGCATGGAATACATGATATCACTACATATTTTTCAAACATGCGGTTGTCTGCATCTGCAATCTTGCCTGCACATGAGAGGAGACTTTGGGGAGATACATTTTTTTATATGGTGGTTATCCAAGTGGCTCAATATATCAATTGGAATATGGTCATTGACAAGAAAAACAAGATATCTACTATTCAAAAAAACCGCATCTAGTGATCCATATTGCATCTTGTTCCATGATGCCAATCTTATCAGTGGTCATTATGAACCACTACTGTATAGAAAATTATCCATATGAAATCTTGGAGCACCTTATGTTTACTTGTCCCTCATTTGCAAAGACCTTCAATCGCAATGGAAACGAATTATGCATCGTATACACTGACATGGATTGTAGATAGTGACAATTGTTGCATCTAATTGTGGAGATATTGTGTTCAATGTAATTTGATAGTTGGTGGAAACAGAGTTTGATGTGCAGTCGTTGTGGCTTTACACTGTACAGTCCTTTTGCAATGTAATTATAGACGACAACCAACAGGATTTTAGCTTCTTGCATAGACACCTTTCGCCATATCTCCTAGAAAATATGCCGACAATTGGAAGTTGGCAAGAATACCTTGTAAACATGACACTGCCATATGAAAAAGGAAATGTAGAGGGTGGCATATTCTATTTGCAATGGCTATCTATCATATTCAGAGTAAATATCCAAGTCTGGTCAGCCCTGCCAGATGGCACTGTCCATTCCTAGTGTATTGATTCAAATTGCAATCAAACAATTGACATCATCTCGTTGAAAACAGATACGAAACATATCCATAATCAACCTTTGACAAAAAATAATTCTGGTTCAGGGTCCACTATCCATGCCACCCAAATTCCATTGAATCTGCATACGCATAGCATTCTATTTAATGAAAATGAAACTCATCCCAATTGTGATGAGGCCATACAGGGAGTAAACAAAAAATGTAGACTAACTTATCACAACTTGAAAAAGGTCATACGTGAGATAAAAAAAAACATTGGTGGTATAGGAAATACTACCAGTTCAGGGTCCAGTGTCAATCCCAGCCAAACCACATCGAATATGCATAAGTGTCGCATGTTATTTAGTCAGAATGAAACTCATCCCAGTTGCCATGAAGTCATCCTGACCTTGAACAAAAAATGTAGAATAACTTATCACAACTTGAAAAAGGTCATACTTGAGAGAAAAAAATACATTACTACGCTTCCTTCTAGACAGAAATTGACATATCACAACCTAAAAAAAAATGTGCGTGCACAACACAATCACATTTTTGCTTTTTCTGCTAAGCACAAACATCACATGTCGAATGACAAAGAAAATATCATTTTTCATCATCAAGACAGTGAGGATGAAATGCTCATAAGAAATGTTGCTTCCACCTCCAACATGGCTTTTCAACAAGTCGAACTAGTTTCCAGTGGCAAGCAGAAATTAACCTACCACATCTAGAAAAAATAGATATGTGAGAGATATAGGTACGGTCACATATCCCAAAATGGTCATGGCATTGGATGAGAGGAAAAAATCACATTTCATGGGTTAGAACCAACACCATGCACTGCTACCAATGAAAACCAACAAACACTTTCTACACATACTTCCCTATAGAAGAAAGATGCAAAACATATCTATTTGAAACAAATCAAAGACACTCCTTCCATTGCATGTGCAATTTGAGATCAGTTGAATTTCGCAAAAAACACTAAGTATTTCATGCCTGATTTGGAAGCATAATACCTCTGCTTGTTAAAACATTTTCCAGTGGCAATATTTGTCTTCCATGCAAACGATTGCTTGAAAATGGAAAACTGCCACACTTTGCAACGCCTGACCAAATAAGATGTAATACACCACTACCAGATGTAAGTGCACTTACAGAACTTGAAGAGAGACTTGTGTCTTTGCGAATTGTATATACACAAATCAGACCCTGGGGCTATAAATGACCCCAAATGGGCTTAACATGATCAATTATTAATGTCCCTATCCAACTAGATGTTGTGCAAAAAGCATTGCCACAATTCATTAGCGATACAATGACAATTGTCGTGGATCTCGAAAGATGCTTGCAATACAAGAATGCATATCAAACAGGTAAAGTGTGTGTGCATGTTTTCATGAAAGCATTAAAATAATTATGTTTCAGGGCCCTGTACAAAGCACAGAACATTTTTATATATGAAAACTGGAACAGTGTTCTTGGAGAAAGGGATGACATCTCTACACAGACTCTCTAAAGTGCTAGTGAATTTGATACAAGCGATGAATCGGAGAATGAAACACTCGCTGAAACATTGATACATGGATTCACTGACTCACAATGCATTCATGACTTACAAGACAAGATTGTCGAAATTGCACCTACTAAGGGGCAACGTCCACTTGGAATATTCAAGGATAAATTTGCCGAGGAAATGAACTTCCCAACACTGTTCTATGGAGATCCACGCCCTAGTGACATTACAGAACGATTCAGTTACCATAAAATAGTTCGATGGGAGCTGCTACATTCAAGCGGTGACTTCTCTTGTCACATAACAAATTTGTTTTTCAAAACAATGCGAATAATAATAGAGAAAGTGTTGTATTACATGTGGGGGCGAATAAGAAAGGGCCAACTACAAGGAAGAAAGTTGTTGGCCAAAGATGTCAAGTACAAAGTAAACCTAGAAAAAATTCTTAAATCTGATATTGGATACATAGATTTCAAAAACATTTGCATCTCTCTTGACTATTTGCAACAAAAAAAGAAAACTATTTTTGCAATTATTCGACAATTGGGACCACAAATATTTTTCATCACATTTACAAGTGCAGAGCATCGTTGGGATCCATTGGTGGTTGCAGTATCTGATTTGCATAGGAGCAGGAAACGGAAAAAACAAACCGATACAATGGAAAATGATGACATTGAATACCTCATAAGAAAAGACCCGGTGACATGTACTCGCTACTATAGACATAGAAAAAATACTTTGAGACAATTGATATGCCATGATGAAACATTTTTTTCGGAAAAATATCAGACTATTTTTTTGTGACTGAATTCTAGAATAGGGGGAGTGAGCATGACCACGCATTGTTGTGGATAGAGGGTGTAACGGTCTATGGAACTGAAAAAAGCTCACATATCAAGCAGTTTGTGGACAAATACATTACATGCAACACAAATCATTTGGATCCAAAACTTGCCAAAGTTCATAGACATTATCATTCAAAAAGTTATAAAAAACTAAAAAACTCACATTGCAGATACAACTTCCTCATGCCACCAATGAGAACAACAAGAATCACAGAGCCACTTAGTTTAGAGGACAATGATGTAATTGAGAAATCTAAATCCTTGTTCACATTTCTAGAACAACGAGACTTTGATGAGTTAATGAGCTTCGACGACTTCTTGACAGAGCTAAATCTAATAGAAGATGAGTACATCCAATCCATACAATGTATGCTTAAACAACCAACAATTTTCCTTAAACGAAAACTTTCCCATATTTGGAACAACAGTTTCTCTAAGGACATGCCAGTTATGTGGAATGAAAATATAGATGTGCAGTATGTCCTCAACGCATATGTTGCAGCTTTGTATTGTACCTCGTATATGACAAAGGTTGACAAACAAGTGCATTCAGAAGAATACGCAAAGAACATGAAATAATTCATATTGATGCTATGCAAATGATACGTACGCTTGGAAATACATTACTTAATCTTCAACAAATGTCTACTCAACAAGTAGTCCACATTGCACTTTCCCTGCCCCTCAATTGTAGTTCAAGGAAATGTGTCTTCATAAACACATCTCCACTTGAGAAATGCACATTTGTGCTTAAACCATCATATTTGCTAGAACAAGAGCTTGACAATTCAGAGGTCGTGCTATGTCGCTCTATTATTGATTATTACCTCTAGCATCCATATCCTATTAAGCATATCTGCTTAGCAGAATTCGTATCGCATTACAAAAAAAATGGTGCACCCATATCAAAAATAAAAAATCCCTCTGTGATACACTTTTTCAAATACAACAAACATACTGACTATGAAAACTATTGTAGAGAAAAACTGTTGTTATATGTTGTCTTCAATGAAAATGAAAACACATTAAAACAAAACTTTCCTACATGGGAAGTTGTGTATATTTCCTCTGAGACTATAGTGCAAACCAATGAATCTAGATTTACATACATTGTGAATCCAACATGGGGTGACCTAGAAAGTGTAGTTAATGAACTAGAAAACCCTGACAATATTTATGAGACATTTACAAACCGTAAAACAACTAGAACTCGATGTGAGTCATATGACTTGCAAGCATATGTGCCTTGTCCTCGAGTAGACAGCATTGAAAAACATATCAATCTTGGTTTTCAAGTCACAAAACATCATTTCCTTATTGAAAATAATGAATACCACAGAATCAGACGTCTTTTGGATCGAGAACAACAAACAATTCTAAAGGACATTACGCTTACAAAATGCTTGAACATGCACACCCTTGTGCACTTGTTCCTTACAGGCGGAGCGGGAAGATGAAAGACATTCACAACAAAAGCACTATTCCAAATGCTTATACAAATCTATGATTCAAAAAAATCCTCTGATCCTATGAAACCAAAGGGCCTAATAGTTGCATACATAGGAAAAGTTTCATATAATGCAGGTGGAAGAACAATCCACTCTGCATTTTTTATTCCTTTTAACAAGTCATAGTTTCTTCCACTCAGCAAGGAAATGTTAGATACCTTGTCTAAGATTTATGAAGAACTGCAACTTGTCTTCATAGATGAGGCATCTTTGATTGGAAGTCGCTTCTTGTATTCCATTGACAACTGACTAAGAAACATAAAACATGTGCACACAAAATACTTTGGAAACATTGACATGATATTCTGTGGGGATCTTTACCAGGCACATCCCATCTAAGATTCTTTGATATTTGAAAAACCTATGGTCAAAATGCAAACAATGACGCATGACTTCTGGAAAGACAATATAAAATGCTTTGAATTACATACTACAATGCACCAGACAGATGAAACATTTATTGTAATTATGAATAGAATGCGGACAAACAACCAAACACATGATGACTTGACATATATCAATTCAAGGTGCATGCGACCTGCACCAACAAACCCAACCTTCCCTTACCTGTTCTACATGAATAGGGATGTTGCAATGCATAACAGGTACATGTTATCGCTCATGCCTGCCGATGATATCATCATCAATTCAATTGACCTCGAAGAATACAACCATGGAAATGTGCCACATCATGAACATACAACCACTTTTCCTTTGCAACTTGTCCTGAAATTAGACATGCTAGTTGAAATATATGCCTGCAACTATGATTCACAGGATGGCTTGGTCAATGGTGCAAATGGAATACTCAAAGGCTATACCAAAACATAAAAACTTGATGTCCTCTGGATTAAGTTCCATGAACTGCATATAGGCCACCGACAAGAAACAAGTTGGCTTATCTATAAAATTCAAACACAACAAGCGATTGTACACTTATCTTGCGAATATCAAAACCAGTATCGACATTGACAAAGACAGGTTGACTGAAGATTCAAAAATAGTTTCCAATTAAACTTGCATGTGCATGTACAGTCCACAGATCGCAAGGACCAACATTTGATAGTGTTGCATTTGACCTTGTTGAAATTCGAATTCATGGACTTGTATACACAGCATTTTCCCATGTCAAAAGTATAGACTCCTTGTATTTACTAAGTCGTCTCACAAAAGATAACTTCAATGTCAAACACAAAGTTGATATTGAGATGCAATGCCTAAGGACTACCGCAAAGTGGCATTTGCAGTATGATTACCAATCCATACAAACAAACTCATATGTATCAATTATCTCACTTAACACGTGCAACCTACATGCACACATGGATGATATACTCAATGACTATGACACAGTGCAATCCGATATTATGTGCTTACATGAAACATACATGACATTATGCATGAAAAACAAGCAATTTCCAAATCACAATTGCATATCGAGTTACATTACACATGGGGTGATGATATTGGTGAAAAAACATGTAGCAATTTTGGAGCATATACATTTCGAAGAAAACAATGTTGAGATGGTGCTTGCAAAAGTATTTCTCCATGAATAAAAAATTGCAATACTGAATCTCTATGTTGCTCTGCATGCAACATTCTCCAACGTACTAAATGTTCTTTCCAATGCATATGGCCATTTGCATCTGAACGAAACCATTATCAATGTAGGAGACTTCAATATTGACATGGTACAAAATAATGCCAGAGCAAAAGAATTGGAAAACTACATGTGCAAATACAGTCTTCGCTTTCTTTTGAACAACATAAACCATGTACAAAACATACTTATTGATCATGTATGGTCGAATGTGCCCATTTCTCAATACAAAGTCTCTATCTTAGAAACATACTGGTCTGATCACAATACAATTGGTATTGCACTTGAATTATGAGATATACATCAAACATATTGCAAAATCATATTTCTATGTTTCAAAGCAAATCTGTCTAGCTTGTTGCAGAGAACCAAGTTATCCAACTTCTTAGTTTTCCCTGGTTTGTACACATACTGGTCTGATCACAATACAATTGGTATTGCACTTGAATTATGAAATACACATAAAACATATTGCAAAATCATATTTCTATGTTTCAAAGAATATTTGTCTATCTTGTTGCAGAAAACCAAGTTATCCAACTTCTTAGTTTTCTCTGCTTTGTAATTGATTTTGGACACAATTTTTTTACACAAATTTTTATATATACACAAACATGAATGAACAAAAAAAAAGAAGGTACATTATTGTAACACTATCTGTTACTCTATTCCTTTTATTCTATTTTATTTACTCTTTGTACATATTCCTTGCTTTTTCTTTACATGTCAACTTATGTTCATGTCCATTTTGTTTTGTACTTTTTTTCATAGAAACAAAGAGGAAAATTGGACAAGGGAAAGAACTCTTAACTAGAAATGTAGAAGAATCCATGGAAAGGTGCATACTTCTACCCGTATTCGATATCCAATTTGTTTTCATTTACTATGTCTATATTTGTTGCACTGGTTTGCAGTTCTGTTTTTGTTTTCCTTCGATACTCCATATCTTCCTATATATTAACTTATCTTCATGTCAATTGTATTTTCTGTGTTTCTATCTTGAAATAAATAAATTTGTACTCCATATTTTTTTTTATCTGTTCCTACATAACAGCTTGCTTTCATCTCCATTGTATTCTCTGTATTGCTACATTGAAACAAGAACACAATAATTGAGCAGAAGGATGGAGCCTTATGTGTTACATCTGAAAAAACTAGAGTACAATGTGTCGCAACAAATACAATGTGTATGCCTGAAACTAAGAGGTATGGTTACAAAAAACTCTGATCTACATACGTTGTCCAATTTGTCCAGCTATATTCCATGGCTGAGAATGTTTTTCCCATAGTTGATGTGTTTCTATGGATTGATAATTATCACACTAAGTGTTGTTTTGTGAGGCATACAGTTCTTTGATCCCTTTATTTTTGCTCTTCTATACTTATCCATTTTCCCTTTTATTCTTCCCCTCTATCATATGTTTCTGGTTCTATACTTAGTCCCATGTCTATGCTTGCGGGTTCCCGGTATGGTGGAGTGAGAAATTCTATGTCCCTCTATATCTTTACATCACGAGTCCGATCGACTGTCGTTCGTTTTCATACTTGGTCGATTTTATGGCCGCGGGTTCCTGCGTAGGCACCATCGAACTCTCATGCTCCGTGTTCACGGTATACATCTTGCACCCGAAACTTCAGTGATCTACACAGTTTTTATATATACACAAACATGGATGAAAAAAAAAAACGATGCATTCTTCTAACACTATATGTTACTCTATTCCTTTTATTCTATTTTATTTACTCTATGTACATATTCCTTGCTTTTTCTTTACATGTCAACTTATGTTCGTGTCCATTTTGTTTTGTACCTTTTTTCATAGAAACGAAGAGGAAAACTAGACAAGGCAAAGAACACTTAACCAGAAATGTAGAAGAATCCATGCAAAGGTGCATACTTCTACCCATATTCCATATCCAATTATTTTTCATTTACTCTGTCTATATTTGTTGCACTGGTTTACAGTTCTGGTTTTTTTTTTTCCTTCGATACTCCATATCTTCCTGTATATTAACTTATCTTCATGTCAATTGTATTTTATGTGTTGCTATCTTGAAATAAATAAATTTGTACTCCATATTTTTTTCGTTTGTTCCTACGTAGCAGCTTGCTTTCATGTCCATTGTATTCTTTGTATTGCTACATTGAAACAAGAACACAATAATTGAGCAGAAGGATGGAGCCTTATGTGTCACATTTGAAAAAGATAGAGTACAATGCATTGCAACAAATACATTGCATATGCCTGAAACTAAGAGGAATGGTTGCAAAAACTCTGATCTGCATACATTGTCCAATTTGTCCAGCTATATTCCATGGCTGAGAATGTTTTTCCCATAGTTGATGTGTTTCTATGGATTGATAATTATCACACTAAGTGTTTTTCTGTGAGGCATACATTTCTTTGCTCCCTTTCTTTTTCCTCTTCTATACTTATTTGTTTTCCCTTTTCTTCTTCCCCTCTATTATTTGTTTCTGGTTCTATACTTAGTCCCATGTTTATGCTCGCAGGTTCTTGGGATGGAGGAGTGAGTAATTCTATGTCCCTCTATATCTTTACATCACGAGTCTGATCGACCGTCGTTCATTTTCATACTTGGCCAATTTTATGGTTGCGGGTTCTTGCGTAGGCTCAATCGAACTCTCATGCCCTGTGTTCATGGTATACATATTGCACCCGGAACTTTGATGATCTACAATTCGACCCCGGACTCGAACCACCAAGCCTCACTCTACCTACGATGACTCTGTCTGAATGATTGCATATAAATGTGCCAAGCCATATATTTTGTCTATTGCTTGTTGAGATAGATATAAACAACATCTCTTTTATCTTGAACCAAGGTCTGTTGAGCTCCAGCTATATTCCATGGTTGAAAATATTTTTCCCATAGTTGATGTGTTTCTATAGCTTGATAATTATCAGAGTAAGTGTTCTTGTGTGACATATAAAGTTCTTTGCTCCCTTTATTTTTCCTATTCTATACTTGTTCTTCCCTTTTCTTCTTTCCTTGTATTATCTATTTCTGGTTCTATGCTTAGTCGCATATTTATGCTCATGGGTTCCCGGGGTGTCGAAGTGAGAAATTCTACATATGTCTATATATTCAAATCACGCGTCCGATCGTTAGTTGTTCATTTCTATACTTAGCCAATTTTCTGGTCACAGGTTCCCGCGTAAGCACTGTCGAACTCCCATGCCCCATGTTCGAGTATACATCTTGCACCCAAAACTCTGGTTATCTACAATTCGAGCCTAGACTCCTTGAACTCACAAGCCTCACTCTGCCTACGATAAGTTTGTATGATTGCCCCACCTTTCCATATTTAAGACCAGGTGTTGTTTTGTGATGCATAAAGTTCTTTACTCCCTTTATTTTTCTCTTCTATACTTGCCATTTTTTCCCTTTTCTTCTTCCCCTCTATTATCTGTGTTTGCTTCTATACATAGTCGTGTGTCTATGCTCGCAGGTTCTCAGGGTTGCGGACTCAAAAATTCTATATCCATCTATATCTTCACATCATGAGTCCAACCAACTCTTGTTTGTTTCCATACTTAGCCAATTTTATGCCTTTCGGTTCCCAGCTAGGCCCTATGGAACTCTCATGTCCCAAACTCTCATGCCCCATAATCGATGTGTTTCTATCGCTTGATAATTATCAGACAAAGTGTTATTGTGTCAAGCATAAAGTTCTTTGCTCCCTTTCTTTTTTCCTCTTCTATACTTAGTCACATTTCTATGCTCGCAGATTCTCAGGTGGCGGACTCGCAAATTCTATATCCATCTATATCTTTACGTCACGAGTCCGACCGACTACTTTTGTTTCCTTACTTAGCCAATTTAATGGTCGCGGGTTCCCGGGTAAGCGTTATCGAACTCTCATGCCTCGTGTTCGAAGTGTACATTTTGCAACCAAAACTTGGGTGATCTACAATTCAACCACGGACTACTCGAATTCGCAAGCCCGACTCTACCTACGATGACTCCGTCTGACCACCCCACTTTTCCATACTTAGTCATTTCTTCAAATTTTTGCGGGTTTACGGACTCCCCGGTTCAAAAAAGTATCAAATCATTTTTCACTCCCCTCCATACCCGCCACCTTCGCCCCTTGCCAATGCACATTAATTATGATTTTACTAGTGACACCTCACCACAGATGTTCGAAAAGATTGGCATTAATAAGCGGAAAACTCGAGGACATATCCCATTAAAATGCATTAATGGGAGAATAATATGGAATCTGATTAGTTTATTTCTGTCAATCTTGAATTCGCAAAAAAATGTTGGTTATTTTGGTTTTTTTAATGCATCATCATAGCAAGAATGCAATATTGTGCTAGCCCACTGTCATCTACAGAGGTGTTGACATGATGCCCCTCTTTAGTATTGTGCATATATTACAGGTTCGCATATTTGAGACTATGCTTGCATATGAAAATGTTGATCCACCCTTCGAATTTGAACATAGTTTGCATTTGGGACACAAAGAATACTAATAAAATAAAATAATATGAAAATTGTTTAAGTATATATAAACAAATTATCTTCTACCTTGAACCCGATTTTGTCGAGATCCATGTATATTACATATCTGACAATGTTTTTCCTGCCTTTCCATACTTTCTCGATTTCTTTTCCATCTTTGCACACTTTCCCAATGCAAATTGATTACGCTTTTATTAGCTTTGAAAAGATTGTCATTAATGAGAAAAAAGTTGGACAACATCTCCCATTAAAATGCATTAAACAAACATTTACGGGAGATTATATTACCATCCTCTAGTGTTCATTCTAAATACTATCACACAATTACTGCCACATGTAGCAATATAAACAATCTTCATCAAAACATTAGTTTTTCTCACAGGCACCCCATGTTCACCCCAATCGCCTGAAGTAAGCCATATTTGGATCCATCAACTAAACCTCCCTATTATCAAATTGGCAGAGGTCAATATTATGGCATCTAATTTTTCTTTTTCTTTTTTTTGTGTGTGGATCTTGAGCTCAGAAAAATTGTTATTTACTTTAACTTTTTGAAGGAATTGTACCCTGCCTTTCCATACTTAGTCAATTCTTCAGCTTCTATTGTCACAAATTCTCGGGTTTCTGAGCTTCCAGATACACAAAAGTTCCCAAGCATTTTTCATTGTTGGCCATCCCCGCCACATTTGCACGCTTCCCAATGCACATTAATTATGCCTTTATTATTCACAACTCACCAGACACATCGAAAAGATTGACATTAAAAGGCGAAAAGGTCGAGGACATCTCCCATTAAAACACATTGAACCAAGATTTACCAAAGATTATATTATGATGTTGCAGCGTTCATTTTAAATACTATGAGGAGCAAAGGAACGTTCTCATCACCTTATGGTTGCAGCTTGACAACATTTCTGTGGAGATACCCTGAATATTTTCGGGCGCGAGGACCAGAGTTTTCAGTGGTTCATAGCTTATGACTACTACTCGTCCCCTTCTTCCCAGAAGAAAGTTATTTCAGCATCTAGAATTGCAGGAGCAGATTGTGTCCTCGAATTTTTTTACTTTAACGAGTTGGTCATGTGTTGCGCCAAGAACTATATTCTGAACCAGTGGATTATCCAGTTTTTCCAAGTCTCCCTATCACCTCAAGTATTTCGAAAGATGTTAACACTTCCCAAACCAACGCCTACTTTCAAGGGAGAGAATTGCAGGCAGTTCTTAAAGAAGCATGGTAATGAGTTGGACCTCTTGTCGAAGTTCTTACAGAACCCGGCGGGCCCAGGACATGGCCATATTACAGGTTAGTGCATTTAAAAATCCTTTATGGCAAATTGCATGGATTTTCACGAGGATAACAGCACAAGAAAGTGCATCCCACATCTCTTGGATGATTTTGTATATTTTATATTTTACAGTCAAGGAACAAACTATCTTCCATTGCGGCAGGTTGATTTCCATTGAAATATCTTCCCAGTTATTGCTATACACAAGGCATAATAAATTATTTATGTCATCTTATTTAATTTTGGCGGTGGCGAATTGTTGTCCATTCCCTGGACTATGTATGTGTAAGAAGTTGAACTATGAATTTGACCCAGTAACATTCTCATACCAGATATTATGGAGACACAATGTTTGCCAACATTTTTATAAAGTCTTTAATGATTTTGTTTGAGTTTTTAAAGCATTGATATTTGGAAAGTACTTTCCCCGGTTGTCTGGCCAGCTGGCGCAGACCTCCTACCCTCAGGCCAAGATCCTCTCAAGATATTTTCCAAAACCCCGCCAAGAGTTAATTAAACCCTTTGTTTAAGCCTGCGAAGGATTTTGGGTTTCGCGAGTTGGAGGTTTTCGATGTAATGCCACAGCTCTTACAATAGCTGAAACACAAAATGTCAATGAAGGTTGACTCCTTCGAAGCTACAAGTGCACGCCACTTGTCACCCACTAAATTATGGATTTTGGGATTCGAGTGAACAACCAACAACGTTTCCTCTTCCTCTATGATTTCCTGGCCTCAAAATTGCACCTTGGACAAGATCGACGGTTGTGAGCCTCCCCTGATTCGACGGTCCGGATCTTTTCGGGGTTTCCCGAATCGGGAGTCCACGACTCTCAATTCCAAAATCACTTGTCGCTCCAATCCCTGAATTCATGAAATGATCTAGCGGCTCAAACCGACCATGATCAACGGTCCACGTTGATTCTTGAAATCAGGGTGGTGGTTCATTCAACTTCTAACCACCTTACAACTCCTTTGGATCCTATGGTCCTCGCGATTTCACGAGTTCTCCATGGAGAATTATGACCACCTGATTCAATGCCCAATGACTTCTACCCAAACAACTTGGCATTCTCCTTCCTGAACTTAATTTCGATGAGACAATTTCAACCTTCGTCTCCCTTTGACCACTTTCAAAGGTTAAATGCCTCATGTGCTTCGCTTGTAAACTCAAGCTTCCAAAAGGATCCCTGCACGCACTCCTTGCGACAAACTTTCAAATAACCTCTGGTTATTTGAGTCTTTGACCATGTCCACTCCTTGCAATAGTAGTCTCTTAATATTCCTCCTGGATTTGTAAAATCCAAGACCTTGCTCGGCCTTCGCAAACCTTACACGGCTTTGGTGCCCGTAAAATGAAATTTGAATCTCTTCTGAGAGTTCTGAGATGAAACTTAGAGTCTGGTCGACGCACTCCTTGCGGACCCTCCACTACACTCTTGGAAGGAGTTCTCATAAAGAGAAACAATTGAAACTCATTTTCCCCTTATCCAGAATTCAAACATTTAACTGAAAATTCTTGAAACTACAAACATACATAGCATTGAAAGTAATGCATATAGAGAATACAAACAAGCTTGCAACATACCATTCAACAGGTATTTCCAACAACCATAGCCAACACATAGATTGGAATCAAAGGTTTCTTCTATTAATTCCAGTGCTCTTGTACATGGTAAATATCAACAACTTAAAATGCATGAAATTCTTTGTTCTCCTCTATTCTCTTCTGCAACTCTACAACTTATGAATTATGAATTATGTTACAATGATACAAGGGTTCAGGGTGTTTATCCTCTGTTTTCCCTCCTACCTCCTACACTCCTAAAACTATCTAATCTAACATTCATATCTACCTACTTGCATTAAACAATCATAAATGTCTATTACATCTGGCGGACAGGAACACACGCTCTAAAATCGGTTTAGATCTGTAGTTATAAATGCAATTGCACATTCTTCCTATCTACTACATTAATGCCCAGTCATTAATCTTTAAAACATTTCAAAATGTGCGCTGGTGCTTTTCCAGTTGTCTCCTTTGGTTAGGCGTGTGTCTTTGGCTTTATATGATGCTCCTGCATCATACTCCCTCGCTTGAAAATTTTCATGAACTCATGTTCATGAGTTCCTTCACTGTTTGTCCATGCGTTTGAATTGTTGTTTCATCCTTCCAGCTGGCATATTCAATTGGATGTCCTTTCCATTTGACCAAGTATTCAAAATACTCTTTTCTCCTGGTCTTTTTGCTAATCCTCTTGTCAATTATGCTTTCCATCTATGGCTTTTCAGCTACAGGCATTTGTTTTGTCCATTGAATMTTTTCTTGTTTATCTTTTGCTCCTTCTTCCTTAGCTCTGTATGGGTACAAATCCGCGATATTRAATATCGGTGAGATTCCGACCCCATCGGGTAATTCAATCTCATATGCGTTTGTCCCAAATTTCCTTATGACCTTGCACGATCCAATATTTTTCATTTTCAKCTTGTTGTATGTTCCCCTTGGGAACCTCTCTTTCCTCAAATGCACAAGAATCAAATCACCAACTTCAAATTGAAGTTCTCGCCTGTGTTGATCTGCTCTACGCTTGTATTCTTGGCTTGAATTCTGCAATCGCTCCTTGATTCTGTTGTGAAGCTCCTTCATTCCTTCTGCAAATTCCTCTGCACTAGCAGTCCTAAATTCAACTTGTTCTGAGTAATTCAATTCAGAAACTCCCCTTGGTTGCATTCCATATACAATATGGAATGGACTCTGCCCTGTGCTTCTATTGAGTGAATCATTGTAAGCGAATTCCGCCTGTGGTAGAATGTGATCCCATTGATTGTGGTGTTTAGTCACTAAGCTCCTTAACAAATCCCCCAAGCTCTTGTTCACAACCTCAGTCTGTCCATCCGTCTGAGGATGATAAGCTGAGATAAAAGACAAATTTGTCCCCAAATTCTTCCATAAAGTCCTCCAAAAATGTCCTACAAACTTGGTATCTCGATCAGAAATGATACTCCTTGGCAATCCATGAAGTCTGACGACTTCCTTGAAAACCAGGTTCGCAATATGAGTTGTGTCACTGGTTTTCTAGCATGGTATGAAATGTGTCATCTTTGAAAATCTATCTACTACCACAAACATTGAATCATATCCCCTTTGTGTCCTTGGCATTCCCAATACAAAATCCATGCTCACGACATCCCACGACCTTTATGGTATGGGTAACAGTTGGTATAACCCTGTGATCTGCCTTTTTCCTTTCGTGTGTTGACAAATTCTGCACTTGTCCACAAATTTCTTCACATCTGTCCTCATCCCTGGCCAGAAATATGAGCCACTCAACTTTGAGAATGTTTTTTCATGATTGAAGTGTCTAGCCAATCCTCCGCTATGTTTCTCCTTCAACAAATTCTCCCTCATGGAGCATTTTAGAATACATAGTTGATTTCTCCTGAACAATATTCCATCTTGGATCATGTATTCAGTCCATTGGCTTCTATCCCTGAGAATTGGATTCTCAGACACCTCATATGCCTCTTTGAAGTCTGGATCATCCCTGTACATTTCCTTGAGGTTATCAAAACTCAAAGTCTTGACTCTGAATTCCTGCATAAGCAAACATTTCCTGCTCAAAGCGTCAACAACTTTGTTAGTAGTTCCATAAATATGCTTAATCACAAAAGTAAAATTATGCATGTATTCAACCCATTTAGCATGATTTTGGTTCAACTTCTCCTGTCGAATCACAAATTGCAAGGCGTGATTATCACTGTACAAAACAAACTCCTTAGGAACCAAATAGTGCCTCTATTTCTTCAGTGCTTGTATGGCTGCATAGAATTCTTTGTCATACATGGAGTACTTGATCTTTGCTTCATTCAATTTTTCACTGAAATATACGATCGGTCTATTGTCTTGGCTCAAGACCGCTCCAATGGAATATCCACTCGTGTCACACCTGACCTGAAATGTCTTGCTGAAATCTGGAAAAACCAGAATTGGTTGCTCAGTGATCTTCTTCTTCAGCAAGTTGAAGCTCTTCTCCGCTTCCTTCGTCCAGTGAAAAGATTTATGTTGTTTCTTCACTGTATCCATCATCGGTGCGCTAATTCCACTGAAGTTTCAAATGAATTTCCTGTAGAAGCTAGCCAAACCATGGAAGCTTCGAACTTCAAATACACTCTTCGACGATGGCCAACCTTTAATCGCATTTATCTATTTCGGATCCATTTTCAATTCGTTTGCAGAGATAACAAAACCCAAATAAATGAGTTCTTCTCTCATAAATGACGACTTCTTCATATTGATCAACAATTTCTCTTGTTGTAACCTCCTCATCACTACAGCTAAATGCTTTAAATGTTCTTCTTTAGTTTTGCTGAAAATTAATATATCATCAAGATATGCAATGATGAATTTCCCAATGAAATCCTTCAGGACTTCGTTCATCAACCTCATGAAAGTACTAGGCACATTTGTTGAGCCAAATGGCATGACAAGCCATTGATATAGTCCTTAATTCATCTTGAATGTTGTCTTCCATTCATCACCTTCTCTCATTCTAATTTGATGATATCCGCTTTTCAAATCAATTTTTGAAAAAAAACTTTGCTCCACTCAAGCAATCCATCAAGTCGTCCATCCTTGGCAACGTGAACCTATACCTGATAGTAATTTTATTGAATTCCCTTGAGTCTGTACACATTCTCCGGCCACCATCCTTTCTTGGGCTGAGCATTGTCGGAATAGCGCATGGGCTCAAGCTCTCCTGAATCAATCCTTTATCCATTAAGTCATGGACATGTCTCTTAACTTCTTCATTCTCCTGCGGCGTCAACCTATAAGTTGCTTGATTCGGAAAACTGGCTCTAGGTATAAGATCAATATGATGGCTTATACTCCTGATAGGTGGCAACGAACAAGGTAGTTCGTCCACTAATATATCAGCAAATTCTTCTAGCAACTCCTGGATATCTTTCGGTAAAGCATCTATCCTAGTGTTGTTCAGAACAATTATGGGTTTCCTAACCACAATGAATTGCATATATTCCTTCTTCTTGACTTCCTTAATAAGTTCCTTCCCACTCATGAGAAGTACAGTGTTGTTCATCTCTGTTTTCCCCTCCTTATCCTTAATCGACAGCAACATGTGCGTCCTACCACTTTTCTCCAGTGTGTACGTGTTCTTTCTCCCATCATGCACCACGTTTCTGTCATATTTCCATGGTCTACCCAGCAATAGATGACAAACATCCATGGGAATAACATCACATAATATCTCATCTGTATATCCTCCTATTTTAAATTTAACTAAACATTGTTTAGTGACATTTAACTGATGTCCTTTTTGTAGCCACGAAACTTTGTATGGGCTTGGATGCGTAACAGTCTCCAACTCCAGTTTTTCTACCATTTCCGTAGATACAAGATTATTTGTGCTACCACTGTCTACTATGACCTTGCATACCCTGTCTTTGGTTTTGCAAGCAGTCTGAAACATATTGTTTCTTTGGGCTAGGTTCTCTGGCTCTTTCTCTGGTTTCAAGAGAACTTTCTGCATCATCAAAGATCTTTCTCCCTCAGCGTCCTCTACCTCAACATTTCGTCCTTGGGCTTTAGAAATGTGAGTTTCACCACCATCTTTCTTCCTATCTAGACACTCATAGGATTTATGTCCAATTTTTCTACAGATAAAGAATTTCACTTCGCCTCCTCTGCCTCTTCCTCTTCCTCTGACTCGAGGAAAAGTATTCCTATCAGCATACTGCCTTCCCTGCGAGCTTCCTCCTCTCTCAGGTTAAGTTTGATGTTTCTTCCCCTCTTCTTTAAGTCTCTGAGTTCTGTCCAGGGAAATCGTCTTGCCTCTACTTTGACTTCTACCTCGGCCTCTTTGACCTTACTTCTGGCTCAGCTTCTCTTTAGCTTTCAGAGCCATCTAATAAGCATCTTCTATGGTTCGGATGGTCATCATGCTCATCTTGTCCTGAACGTCATATCGTAGACCATTCATGTACCTGGCAACTTTTTCATCATCACTTTCCCAATGACCTGCTCTGATGTTTATCCTGTAGAACTCTTTAGTGTAATATTTCACTGACATCAGCTTCTGTCTCAAATTCTGCATCCTCCGAAATAGATTTATTTGATAATATTTGGGTATAAGCTTGGCTTTCATTTTTGCAACCATTCTATCCCAGCTTTTGATTTTTTGCTTTCCCTTGCAACGTCTATCAGCCTGTAGTTCATCCCACCACAGCGTTGCATGCCCCTTAAGTCTAGTAACGACATGTTTGACTTTCTTGTCTTCCTTGACCTCCTCATAGTCGAAGCATTTGTCTAGAGCTCTAATCCAGTCTAGAAGCTCTTCAACATCCAAGTTTCCTTCGTACATTGGAATGTCCATTTTTTCCCTAACACCTATCCTAGAAACAACCCTGAATAGGCGTTCTTTAGTAGCATCTTCAGCCGCAACTTCTTCGTTTTTAGCTTCATTTTCTCTCTCATCTTCGTTGATATCCCTAGCGTCAACTGTGTGCCTTTGTGTTGTCTCCATAGCATCAAGCCTGGCACATAATTCATGCATTTCTCTTTCCACTGCAGGATCAGGCATTGCCCTTTCTCTTCTTCTCGGTGGCATGGTTGTAGAATTCCTCTCTTCTTATCTCTACTACAGAAAGCAAAGAATTTGTTCTGGGCTCTGATACCACAACTGGCGCAGACCTCCTGCCCTCAGGCCGAGATCCGCTCAAGATATTTTCCAAAACCTCGCCAAGATTTAATTAAAACCTTTGTTTAATCCCGTGAAGGATTTTGGGTTTCGCGAGTTGGAGTTTTTCGATGTAATGCCACAGCTCTTACAATAGCCGAAACACGAAATGTCAACGAAGGCTGACTCCTTCGAAGCTATGAGTGCACGCCACTTGTCACCCACTAACTTTCGACTTTCGGGATTCGAGCGAACAACCAACAATCATTCCTCTTCCTCTATGATTCCCCGGCCCCGAAATTGCACCTTGGACAAGATCGATGGCTGTGAGCCTCCCCTGATCCGACGGTCCGAATCTTTTCTGGGTTTCACAAACTGGGAGTCCACGACTCTCAATTCCAAAATCACTTGTCACTCCAATCCCCGAATTCATGAAATGATTTAGCGGCTCAAACTAACCACGATCAACGGTCCACATTGATTCTTGAAATTAGGGTGGTGGTTCATTTGACTTCTAACCACCTTACAACTCCTTTGGATCCTACGGTCCTCACGATTTCGCGAGTTCTCCATGGAGAATTATGACCGCCCAATTCACTGCCCAATGACTTCTACCCAAACAAATCGGCATTCTCCTTCCTGAACTTAATTTCGATGAGACGATTTCGACCTTCGTCTCCTTTGACCACTTTCAAAGGTTAAATCCCTCATGTGCTTCGCTTGTAAACTCAAGCTTCCAAAAGGATCCCTTCACGCACTCCTTGCAGAAAAATTTCAAATAACCTCTGATTATTTGAGTCTTTGACCTTGTTCACTCCTTACAACAGTAGTCTCTCAATATTCCTCCTGGATTTGTAAAATCCAAGACCTTTCTCGGCCTCCGCAAACCTTACACGGCTTTGGTGCCCATAAAATGAAATCTGAATCTCTTCTGAGAGTTTTGAGATGAAACTCAGAGTCCAGTCGACACACTCCTTGTGGACCCTCCACTGCACTCTTTGCAGGAGTTCTTAGAAAGACAAACAATTGAAACTCATTCTCCCCTTACCCAGAATTCAAACGTTTAACTGAAAATTCCAGAAACTACAAACATACATAGCATTTAAAGTAATGCATACAGAGAATACAAACAAGCCTACAACATACCATTCAACAGGTAGTTCCAACAACCATAACCAACACATAGATTGGAATCAAAGGTTTCTTCTATTAATTCCAGTGCTCCTGTACATGGTAAATATCAACATCTTAAAATGCATGAAATTCTTTGTTCTCCTCTATTCTCTTCTGCAGCTCTACAACTTATGAATTATGAATTATGTTACAATGATACAAGGGTTGAGGGTGTATATCCTCTATTTTCCCTCCTACCTCCTACACTCCTAAAACCTTCTAATCTAACATTCATATCTACCTACTTGCGTTAAACAATCATAAATGTCTATTACATCTAGCGGATAGGAACACACGCTCTAAAATCAGTTTAGATCTGTAGTTATAAATGCAACTACACGTTCTTCCTATTTATTACATTAATGTCCATTCATTAATCTTTAAAACATTTCAAAATGTGCGTTGGTGCTTTTCCAGCTGTCTCCTTTGGTTAGGCGCGTGTCTTTGGATTTATACGATGCTTCTGCATCACCATGTAACCAACTACCTGGATAGGAAGGGCACACTAGAAGAAATGGAGAATTATAATGTTATAAGGATTTTTGGGTCTAAACAAAATATTTGCTTCCTTCCATGTCACATATCTGATACAATGTTTTTTGCTGGAATAGCAAGGCAATACATCTACTAGTTGCATTTTTCCGATGAAAAAATAAAAATTCAATTCATCTCTCTGCCTTGGAAAGTCGGGGATTGCATGGTCAGGAACCACTGCAATAGTTCTTTCACTGACACTATATTGAATGAACTCGGTACCAATATCGATGATTCACACAAGCATAAACGAAATGGCTAAGGTGAAAAAAGTGCCCAATCCCCGATCGCCGCACCCAAGCCACAATATCTCGGAGCAATACTCCAATGCCCTACCCAAGTAACAAAGTCGCACACAGTTCTTCAGGAAGAGGAGGAGATAAGAACCCTCCCTCCGGTAAAATTGAAATTTCTCACAAACTTCCCACGAGCAAAAAACGAAAAATAATAGTCCAAGAAAAGGAGGGACCGAGGGGAGAAATTGATATCCATGATCTCTCCCTCAAAGATATGGAACTAGAAATTGACATTGACAAATGTTCCCCGACAACGACCATCTAGAGAGCACTTCTCCACACAATCCTGGGATGGAAATAATTGGCATAGATACAATGGATGAAGAAGAGTCTTTTGCATTTCGGAGTGATGTTTTTGACAACGAATCCAAAAAATTGATTATTGAAAAGAGAGATGTAAAGAATAAGAAAGGGAAATCTTGTTCAAAGATCAACCTATGCAACATGCGCCCTTCCCAAATCTCCCTGGTACACCGAGAAACTGGAGATGCTCTAGAAAACTCTATTAACGACCTTGAAATAGAAAATGTCATGTTAAAGGAGCGAATCGAAGAATTGGAGGAAACTCTAATGCCTCTTCCACTGTTTGCTACTCCTTTGGAAATGATCGAGCCCACCGCACATGCGGAAAAGTTAAAAGGATCAACAAGCCTTCTCACATCAGCCCGAGGCTATGTGGAAAATAATATAAACAGAAGAATGGAATTAATAGCAGAAGCTTGGGAGATGTCAAAGAATATGGTCTCTTTTAGAACAAGAGCACATGATTTTCATGAGTATCTGCAAGCAGATATCCAGAACAAGAAAGGTTTCTACCTCGATGCAGTTTTACTATTTGGTGTTAAAGTTACTGGTATGTCGGAATTTAGAATAAGACAAGAGGATCTCCCTTCCCTAGATCGAATAGACCAGCTAAACGCATGCTGGAAATAAAAGTTAAAGAACCTGAATGGTATCGTTCAAGCATGTAGCCAGGCCATATCTGGAAGAGACAAAATATTCAAGAAGCTAACTAAGATAGATCTACCTCCCAGCACCAATGAAGTCTAGGACCAGAAATTGATATTCAACTCATTGTTTTTGACCAAGCAAGCATTTGATGATCAAGTTCATATCTATAAAAGACTGTCATTTGAAAATTTCTATGGTATTCTTGAATATGGTGAAGATGACATGAAAAACTGGCTAGTCGGTTATGCAATTAAAAACCAAGATATTCAAAAAGCATTGCACAACCTCTCTATTGATCTAAGGGACTTGGAAAGTAAATTCTTCAATATAAAAATCCGGCATGAAATCAATGTGGCACCCATGAGGAGCTACATCGAAGTCTGGTTCAAAAAGGTTGTCGACCATATTACCAATGAAGGTCAAAGTCGAGGAAAGCCATAAAAGGACATCAACGAGCAAATGAGAAGGCATGGGACAACATCATAGTAAGTTGATATTGATCACATTCTTATGTCTTCATCCACTTACTCTAACAAAGTTTTTTACTGAGGGTTGGCAATTTTCTCTTTCTTCTTGTCAGGTCTTGTTGTTTTTCATCGCCGACTTTCTTCTTTCTACAAACTTCATTCTTGTACATCTTTGCTTTGTAGTTTGTGACAGTCCCAATCCCATTCATTCTGGCAAACGCATTTTTATTTCACAGAATATGCACTGAACTATTTATATTTTTACAAATTCCAAGACAACTATTTTTGGGATATATTCTCAAATGTATTTTGTGACCTAGTTTATCTGAATATAAATATTTGAGGTTGTTCTATGGTGATCTTCAATGTTTGGTGTTGTTATTTGAAATTTGTATTTCTTCTTAAAATTAACTCATTTCCCTGTGCATGTTCATGTTCTATATTGTGCATATATTGCAGCTTCCTATATTTCAGAATATGCTTCCATATACAAAATGTTAAGTCATGTATTTTTTTCTCTATTGCTTATGGGTTTGACCAAAAATTGTCAGCCCAAAACACCCTTCAAATTCGAACATGGTTTACATTTCGACCACAAATAATCTATTAAGATACATTAATATGAATACATTTAAAATAAATATAAACAAAATCCCATTAAACTTGAACCTAACTTTCTCGGGCTCTGGATTGGTCGCAGGTTGATCATTTAGCGGACTACCAGATCCTCATCTCCATCTATATCTTCACATCATGAGCTCGACCGACCACCGTCCCTTTCAACACTTATCCAATTATCTCACCGCAGTGTCCCAACTTAGAGTTATTGAATTTTTATGCCCCGTGTTTCGTGATATACATCTTGCACCCAACACTTATGTGATATACATTTTGCACTTAACAATTCTGTGATACACATTTTTCACCCAACACTTCTGTCATTTACAATTCGACCCCAGACTACTGGAAGTCTCAAGCTTCACTATACCCGGGTTCACAAAACTTTCAAAACATTTATCGCTCTCTTCAATCCCTGACACATTCCCGCCATCTTCAATGCACATTCATTATGCTTTTACTAGCGACAACTCAGCACACAGGTTCGCTTATTGGCATTAACAAGCAAAAAACGTATTCAACAGCGATTTACGGGAGCTCGACTGACCCCCAGGTTTCTGCTATTATAAATCTTGCACCCAAAACCTTTGTCATCTACAGTTCCGCCATATACATATTGCACCCAAAACTTTAGTCATCTACAATTCGAACATGGTTTACATTTAGACCACAAATAATCTATTAAGATACATTAATATGAATACATTTTAAATAAATATAGATAAATCTCTTTAAACTTGAACCTAACTTTCTCCAGCTCCTGGATTGGTTGTAGATTCCCGTGTTAGCTCATCTTCATCTATATCATCACATCATCATCCTGAACGACCATTGTCCTTTTTATTCCCCATGTTCTGTGATATACATCTTGCACACAACACTTCCGTGATATATATTTTGCACCCAACACTTCTGTGATTTACAATTCAACCCCGAACTCCTAAAAAGGTCTGCGGATTCCCGGTTTAGCTCATCTCCATCTATATCATCACATCATCAGCCCGACCGACCATCGTCCTTCTTATGCCCCTTGTTCTGTGATATACTTGTTGCACACAACACTTCTGTGATATACATTTTTCACCCAACACTTTCGTGATTTACAATTGACCCTAGAATTTCGTCATCTACAATTCCGCCATATACATCTTGCACCCAAAACTTCAGTCGTCTACAATTCATCCACAAATTCGAACATGGTTTACATTTGGACCACAAATAATCTATTAAGATACATTAATATGAATACATTTTAAATAAATATAGACAAAATCCATTTAAACTTGAACCTGACTTTCTCCATCTCCTGGATTGGTCATGGGTTCCCGGGTTAGCTCATCTCCATCTATATCATCACATCATCAACCCGATCGACCATCGTCTTCTTATGCCCCTTGTTCTGTGATATACATCTTGCACACAACACTTGTGTGATATACATTTTGCACCCAACACTTCCGTGATTTACAATTCGACTCCGGACTCCTGGAATTTGATGTTCACAAAAGTTTCAAGCCATTTATCACTCTCTTCAATCCCCACAACATTACCGTCCTTCCCAATGCACATTCATTATGATTTTACTAGCGACAACTCAACACACGGGTTTTCTATTCAACCATGATTTACGGTAGATGACCAATCATCGTTTTTTTTCATACCTAGCTAATTCTATGGCCGTCGGTCCCCGGGTTGGCGCAACTGAACTCTCATTCTCCGTGTTTCATGATATACATCTTTCACCCTAAACTTCCATGATCTACAATTCCATACTTAGCCAACTTTATGGAGGCAACCTTCATTATACCTGGGTTCACAAAAATTTCAACCATTTATCGCTCTCTTCAACTCCTAACACATTCTCGTCCTTCCTAATGCACATTCATTATGCTTTTACTAGCAAAAACTTAGCACACAGGTTCGCTTATTGGCATTAATAAGCAAAAAACACATTCAACAACAATTTACGGGAGTCATCTACAATTCCACGATATACATATTGCACCCAAAACTTTTGTCATCTACAAGTCATATACATCTTGCACCAAAAACTTCTGTAGTCTACAATTCGTCCACAAATTGGAACATGGTTTACATTTGGACCACATATAATCTATTAAAATAAATAAATATAGACAAAATCTCTTTAAACTTGAACCTGACTTTCGCGAACTCCTGCATTGGTCCTATATCATCACATCATGAGCCCGGTCGACTGTTGTCCCTTTCAACACTTAGCCAATTATCTCATCGCGGGGTCACAACATAGCACTATCGAATTCTTATGCCCCCTATTCCGTGATATACATGTTGCACACAACACTTCCATGATATACATTTTGCACCCAACACTTCCATGATATACATTTTGCACCCAACACTTTCGTCATTTACAATTCGACCCCGGTTCACAAAAATTTCAAACCATTTATCACTCTCTTCAATCCCCGCCACATTCTCGCCCTTCCCAATGCACATTCTTTATGCTTTTACTAGTGACAACTCAGCACACAGGTTCACTCATTAGCATTAATAAGCAAAAAATGCATTTAAGTTGCTTTTCATACCTAGGCAATTCTATGGTCGTCGGTTCTTGGGTTGACGCAATCGAACTCTCATTCCCCGTGTTCCATGATATACATATTGCATCCTAAACTTCCTTGATCTTCAATTCCATACTTAGCCAACTTTATGGCCACAACCTTCACTATACCCGGGTTCACAAAAATTTCAAACCATTTATCGCTCTCTTCAACCCCCGTCGCATTCCCGTCCTTCCCAATGCAGATTCATTATTCTTTTACTAGGGACAACTCAACACACAGGTTCGCTTATTGGCATTAATAAGCAATAAATGCATTCAACCACGATTTACGAGACTCTAACCCACTGCCGTTGCTTTTCATACCTAGCCAATTCTATGGCCGTCAGTTTCCGGGTTGGCGTAACCGAACTTTCCTTCACCTTTTTCGTGATATACATCTTGCACCCAAAACTTCGGTGATCTACAATTCCATAGTTAGCCAACTTTATAGTCGTTGATCCCTGGGTTGGCGCTATTATAAATCTTTCACCCAAAACTTCTGCCATCTACAATTCAACATTTATCACTGCCTTCAATCCCTGCTACCTTCCCGCCCTTCTCAATGCACATTGATTATGCTTTTACTAGTGACAACTAAACACACATGTTCGAAAAAGATTGGCACTGTTTTTCTTAGTGACAACTCACCACACAAGTTCGAAAGAATTGGCAATGCGCATTAATTATTAAATTACTATTCAATGTAATTTCAGTATACCTTTTAATATTTACAATTTTCTTTATCATTTCATTTCTAAAAAAAAAATGAACATAACTTTTGAATATTTTTTAACATCTATTCTAATTCTTGTTTACTTACCATACTGTTAATTTCTGTTCTTTTAACAATATTACTTGACTCTCCCCATTTTCCAAAAATCACCTTATAAGCGAACTACACTACCACGCAACACCTGTTATATAATAATAATAATAATAATAATAATAATCTATTTTTAAGGTCACGACCAAGACACACCAAATTGGTGTATGAGACCCCCTTGTTTGTGGGACAAGGGACCCCCCTCCACCCAACGATTTGACTAGTAAAGTCTACGGAGGTATACATACCCTACTCCCCTCTGGATTTGAACTTGTGACCTCTTAAGAGAAAACACATGTTCTTAACCATTAGGTCCACTCAGGTTGTATAAGTTATATAAGTTATCTATTATTAATTATAAGTATTATATATTTAAAAATTTGTATATACTTTTTATTTTTATGTAAATTATTTAAAAATATATATATATATATATTTATATTGTGTGTATTTGTAATGGAACTTTCCTTCCCCTTTTTCGTGATATACATCTTGCACCCAAAACTTCGGTGATTTACAATTCCATAGTTAACCAACTTTATAGCCGTCGATCCCTGGGTTGGCGCTATTATAAATCTTGCACCAAAACTTATGCCATCTACAATTCAACATTTATCACTGCCTTACATCCCCGCTACCTTCGCGCCCTTCCCAATGCACATTGATTATGTTTTTACTAGTGACAACTCAACACACATGTTCCAAAAAGATTGGCACTGTTTTGCTTAGTGACAACTCACCACACAACTTCTAAAGGATTGGCAATGCACATTAATTATTAAATTACTATTCAATGTAATTTCAGTATACCTTTTAATATTTACAATTTTCTTTATCATTTCATTTTAAAAAAACAATTTAACATAACTTTTTAATACTTTTTAAACATATATTCTAATTTTGGTTTACTTACCATACTATTAATTTATGTTCTTTTAACAATATTACTAGACTCTCCCCATTTTCCAAATATCACCTTATAAGCTACTTTGCAGGGACTACGCTGCCACGCAACCCCTGTTATATATAAGTTATAAGTTATCTATTATCCATTATATATATATATATATATATATATATATATATATATATATATATATATATATATATACTTTTTATTTTTATGTAAATTATTTTAAAAATATATATTTATATTGTGTGTACTTGTAACGGAACTTTCCTTCCCCTTTTTCATGATATACATCTTGCACCCAAAACTTTTGTCATCTACATTTCAACATTTATCATTGCCTTCCATCCCCGCTACTTTCGTGCCCTTCCCAATGCACATTGATTATGCTTTTACTAGTGACAACTCAGCACACATGTTAAAAAAAGATTGGCACTGTTTTGCTTATTGATAACTCACCACACAAGTTCGAAAAGATTGGTAATGCACATTAATTGTTAAATTACTATTCAATGTAATTTCAATATACATTTTAATATTTACAATTTTCTTTATCATTTCATTTCTAAAACACAATTGAACATAATTTTTTAATATTTTTTAAACAATATTACTCGATTCTCCCCATTTTCCAAAAATCACCTTATAAGCTACTTGGCAAGGACTATGCTGCCAGGCAAAACCTGTTTTNTATATATATATATATATATATATATATATATATATATATATATACTTTTTATTTTTATGTAAATTATTTTTAAAATATATATTTATATTGTGTGTACTTGTAATTTCCTTGTTATATTTGGATCCTAGTTTTTCAAAAACCTGGCAGATCCGGATCCATATCCGAACCCTGGTAAGTTAGCCTCAAAGTCTAAAGATTCTCATATATGTATGATGGTAAATTAATGTCGTACACTATTTGAAAGTGAAAATCAAAATTTTAATATCTCAGACCTTTCCTGCTAGCATTATCGTATGCTATAATGGCAACAGGCTAGAGGTAATTAATAGTTACCTATACAACTATACAACCTAGAGATTAATAACAAGTAATCTAACTAAATGTCTAATAGAATATCTGTTGTTGAGGGTTTTAAATAGGTGGAAAACATCTTTTACAAGATTTTTTAAAGAGAACCTAAAACTATAATGTTATTTGCTTGGGATCCAGCATGTGAGGGCTAGATGGCAAACAATTTGTTTTAGCTGCATGGGATCTATTTCTGGGCTTGATGGATCCGTTTACATGGTGGATCCTTCATAGATCTGGGAAGATCTGTTTATATGGCGGATCTTATGCAGATCTGGGTGGATTTGTATCTATATCCATATCCAAAACTCTATTCCATTGGAAGCTAAATGTTTCAACTATTCCACAGATGTATATACTATATACACACCTTTTATAGTGTTGAATAAAAGAAGTGTTGAATAGTTATGGGATTCTCTCGTGCTCCCTCCCTCTATCCTATAGTTGCAATTTTTACCATTCTTTAACTAGGATGATGGTATTAGACCCGGGCCATGGGCAGAGAGAAGGAATTTGTGTTAAGAGCTGATACAGCCTGAAAATGCTATGAAAGTGTACACTCGGTTAAGAAGGGACAGACATGGCTATCATGGATGAGAATATCAAAAACTTGTTGAAGAAATAAGTTGTACTCGATAAAAGGTTGTTGCACTGTTAAATTAGAAGTTGTAACAAGTTGTTTGCAGACAAAGAGTTTGTAGATGAATGTGTCTGCAGAGGAAGAGTTTACAGCAGTATTGAAGAAATAAGAGTTTAAGTGAAATGAGTTATTATGTGAAATAAGTTGTAGTTGTTTGATTTACAAGTTGCAGTTGTTTTATTTATGTTGGATGAAGTGCAAAGGATTCATATATGAGAGAAATGGGCAATGAACATTTAGAAAGGAAAATACGGTCTGCCTTCAAGTATTGATAACAATTTTGAGTGCCTAAAGGTTTAGCTTAGTTAAGTTTAGAAATTGTGGCCAAACTGTAAACCTTTGCTTCCACCAGTGAAAGGGATGGCGAGCCTATTGTAGGCACGGGGGGGTTCTGGCTGGAGGAGAAGGTTCATGCGATGTTAGTAGAATTGGAAATATTGGTACTATTAAAACCTCATGTGGGAGCTTTGGTTGGAGGAGTAGGTGCATACAATGTTTTCATAGATTTGGAGATGTCAGTAGTGTTGGCTATTAGACTGTGTAGAATCAATCTCCACAAGTTTTAGGAGTAGGTGCATACAATGTTCATAGATTTGGAGATGTCAGTAGTGTTGGTTGTTAGACTGTGTAGAAGCAATCTCCACAAGTTTTAACCAATAATTGATAGTGTTGTGGAGGGTTTGTCTTTTTGCTCCAGTGTATTTTCAAAAGAGAGTAATCCTATTGTCAGCAGAGTGAATACTAAAGACCTTTCAGTCCCAATTTTCATGTGCTCCAAAAATATGTTAATGATCATCCAGATAAACAGAACTATCCAAACCATTCTTCCATATTAACATTTAAGCTACAACGAAACAAAACAAAAAGATTCATATATCAAACACCAGATGAAAACACCTGCTCTGCAACAACAAAGTTCATTGAAATCTAGAAATACAAGAATGTATGAGATCTTTCAAAATGGAGAAATGACTGCCAATGGAATTGGTCTCCTCTATGAAAAAAATTTTTACGACCTGTAAACTAAAGATTGGATATCAAAAACAAAGCCACTCGCTCAAAGTGGTGGAGTGAAACCAAGACTTTGTTCCAAATAAAAATATGTTAAACATATTTGGTTACAAAATGAGTACATCCACCACCTTGCAGAGTGAATAGGATGAAAAGTATAGGCTTTGTTATTTTCATTGAAATTGATCTCCACAACTTAAGGTCGGATATGAAATACCAATGCAAGCAATGACAAGCTCAACAATGCATGAATGTTGGAATAACTCAAGAAACAACCTTAAGTTCTTGGTTCAAGACAATATCTTAAAGCATTTGGCTCCAAATAAGTGCAAAATGTAAAGTGATAGAGAAAAAACAAAACCTTTATTGTGAACATGGGGGCCAAGCTGGACAACAAATCTTGCAGTGACAAAATCACTTAAACTCCCAAACCAACTTATCCTACCCCAAAAACTACTGGTATTAGAAATATCCAGGTTTTTATCAAAAGAACATGTTAACATATTTGGTTACAAAATGGGGCACATCTTCCACCTTGTACAGTGGTTGGGAGAGAAAGTAGCTTCTTTGTTCTATCCATAGCAATTGAGATCTGAACTTAAGGTGAACATTTTTTTATAAACATAGGGTACAAACTACCAACCTAAGTCACACGTGGACACGGGACACGGAAGACACGCTATATATATATATATATATATATATATATATATATATATATATATATATATATATATTAAATTATGAATTACACATATAAAATTAATAAAATTGTAAACATTTAAATTTTACATGAATGATGATGATGATACATATTACAAATTCATTATTCAATCTTGAATCATACAATGATACAACTAGTACTAAGTTCTAACATAAATCATGAATCATGATAATTGACAAATATTAAAATTATAATGACAAACATTGAAATTTGAAACACACGAGAAATTCAAACCATAAACTGCAGTTTTCTCATTAAGTCATCAAAATCAAAATGTGTTACATAGACACCAACTCCTGAGTCGATGCTATAGCCTACAGCCTACAGCCACAGGCTACTATAGGTGGGAATGCTAGTGGCAAATACAAAATAAGGTAGAACAAGATACTAGAACCATAGATGGAAGAATCCCATAGCACAAGACTGTCACTGGTCACTAGCCAGTAGTCATCTGGCTCCATGTCATACTCATCATCATCAAAATCAATGTCGTCACCACTGCTCTCTCCTCCAATCTCCGGTTGCTCTGCATGATCATCCAATCCAATCTGTGGAACTGGATCTGTTGTTGTGGAGGATGACCCCTCAAGAGGAATATCATCCTGTAATGTCCCTTTCCAAATAGGAGCTTCAGAGAGGAGGCTTAATGGTCTAAACTGCCCCGTTATACTATAGCCAAGGCCAAAGAGTGGTAAACAGGGTTACTAAAGGTCACTCTAGTCACAGGTGTTATATTCAGAAAGTGACAATGAGCTAAAAAGGGTTAAAGGTGCTTTTAAGT
The DNA here is from genome assembly GCA_000966675.3 of Picea glauca. Lineage (NCBI taxonomy): Eukaryota > Viridiplantae > Streptophyta > Pinopsida > Pinales > Pinaceae > Picea > Picea glauca. Next base: position 322,746 of record JZKD02S0208420.1, read on the forward strand.
CATTATGAGCTAAAAATAGAAGTCAACAGTGAATTAGGGTTTCAGCAGTGATTTAGGGTTTTGGAAGTCAACAGTGAATTAGGGTTTCAACATGATTTAGGGTTTTGGAAAGCTATAAAGGAAGGCTCAACGACCTAATTTATCATTATGCAGATTATGACTTGTCATTGAGGAGAAGAGGCGCATATCATGAGAGATAGTTCAATGTATTCCAAGAAGAAGACACCAGTTGGTTGATTTCGGTGTTGAAAGACACACCCTAGTCACCGGGAAGATCATCCAGGTCTTCCATCATTCTTCATTGATTTCGCAGTGCTCCCATATTCCGGGTATTATCTTTTGGTTTCTTATTTGTATTCCGGCTAAGATCCTTTTGTCTTTTGATCTAGCCAAGTGTTGTTATTTTATTCAGCTGCAGTTGCTTATTTGTATTCCAACTAACATCCCTTGTCTGTTGATCTAGTCGAGTATTGTCAGTTTATTCAGCCGAATTCAGCCATTTTGTAATCCACAGAGATATCATAATACAAACTTTGCAGTCATTTCTCGCGTTTATTATTTGTATGATCATTTATATGTTGTAAACCTTTGATCCTACACACACATTAGCAGTGTTTCCTAAACTAGCTAAGTCAAGAACATTACAATGGTATCAGAGCTTTAGTCCTGCCAGCCTGTGACTAAAGACAATGAATGATACAGAAGACCGAGAGGGTCGTGAACACATAGGTGACGAATATGTCACTTACAACAGGCATCAGGAAAGAAGGCATAGGCCTGATTTTCCCCCTTTTCCTCCTAGCTCAGAGGAAGAGGAAGAGGCACACAGAGAAGCAGAGAGAATGGCAGAGCGTGAGCCTGAGTGCGTGGCAGAGAGGATGTTAGGAGACAGATATTAGCGACCAGAGGGCAATAGAAAGGCCCCTGTAGATCCAGAGGCAGCTTTCATGCAGGTTATCAACGATATGTTAGCTAGTCAACGGACCATGTCTCAGTCCTTGGCACAGGTGGTTGATAGATTGGCTAGAGTGGGCACCCCAGATACACAAATCCCGCATGCAGCACAGGGGAACTCGGGATCAGACAATAGACCCCAGTCACCCTCTCGCACATACACCTCTGCAAGTAGGATTCCCAGACCCTTGTTTCCCAGTTTCCAGAGGGCACCACCACTGATAGCACAGAGGCCACCCACTCATGTTGACGACATTGCAGAGTATAGGAGGGAGTACGCAGCATTGGGTAGTGACTTCCATCAGGACATGACCTTGGTCGAGTACTGCGGACTCAGACTCAGGAACTGCCCCAGAGAGTCGCAGAGGGGAGGACCGCAATAGCAGTCAGGGCACAACCTTGATTTCATCCAAAAAGTTGGGAAACTCACCATCCCTTCTTTCGACGGATTGTCCAAATACACCGCCAGAGCTTGGGTACAAAAGCTAGACATGTATTACAAGCTCAACCAGATGACCGAGACAGAGGCCATCAGTTTCGTGACCTTACACTTGGAGGGTGAGGCACACGAGTGGTGGTATCATGGATTGGTGACATTGGGTCACAGTCGCATCACCTCCTATAGGGAGTTTACAAATAGGCTCATGGACAAGTTTGACAAGAAGGATCCCGAGATACACTTCAGGGATCTATCCCAGTTGAGACAAACTGGCACAGCAGAGGCGTTCATCACATAGTTTCAGTGGGTAGCCCTGGAAGTGATAGATATTTTAGAGCCCAGGCTGAGCATGCTATTCACAGAAGGACTCACAGAGCCTTTGAGAGGATGGGTGAAGTGATCCAGGTGGATATTGGTGGCCACCCACCTATTCCACTTGGACCCCCACCATTGCTTCTTTCAATTTTTCAGTTTTCGCACAGTTTACTATTGTTAGCAGTTTTTTGGGTCCTGAACTTCCGGAGCCATTTTGAGGCCTTAAACGACGTTTTTTGGGAAAACAGGGAGAAACATGGATCATAGATCATGTTTCTCACCCAAAAGTTGTAGTCCTCGGACAGATCTTTCTAACGAGGTATGGAACGCGTCAAACGGAGATTGTATGCCAAAGTTACGTCCCCGGGAAGTTGATGTACCAACTTACCCAAACGGGGCCCATAGTCTTGGTGTTTCATCTCCTAGGGTTAGGTCTTTGGATGTTTAGGGTTTTCCATTGTTTCTCAATAAGAATAGGCCTTCGAGCCTCATTGTAACATAGTTCAGAGGCCAGTAGCCGCCACATCTCTTCTCAGAGATAATCTACCAGCGCCCTAGCTAGTTTATTTCCATTATGTCTGTAAGCATATTTCAGTCATTTGTTATTAATGAAATGAAGTCTTACTTCCACTGCATCTCTATGTTTATGTGTATTTCTGTATTTCATTGTGTTCCTACATAAATCCGGATCAGTGGTATCAGAGCAGTCTGCTCATTCTCGATCCTTCTTTGCATGTTCCCAACGAGGTCGAGGTATAAGGAGTTGGGGCTCGATCTGGTTGAACCTTTGCAAGATCAGCCTCACAAACCATGACGACTGCCCATGGGGGAAGAAAAGAAAGATGAGGGAGTAGGAGATCCTATCAAAATTTTGCTCGAGGAGGCCCTCGAGAAACAAAGGAACGCGATGATGGACAACTTTTCCCAGATTCTTCAACGAATTCCCACTAGCGGCGCATCGACATCCAACAGCCACTTTGGAGGCGCCACTCCTTTTAAGGTACAAGTAAACTTTGACATTCCCATATTTGAGGGCCAAATAGATGTAGATGCCATAGATATATGGTTGAATCTATTAGAAGGATATTTCTCGGTTCATGACTTTTCCGACCGAGAAAAGATTATTTTCGCACTCCTCAAAGTCGCCCCCCATGTCAAGGACTGGTGGGACACCTACTCGGAGCAACAGGACGAGGGAGAACCCTCTCTGTTCTCGGCTGCACCCACTTGGAATTCTTTTCGAGACGCCATCAAGGAACAATATTATCCTATGGGGAGCTATGAGGACAAATACATACAATGGACTATGCTGCGGCAACAAAGGGACCAAGATG
>JZKD02S0208421.1:0-13840 GCA_000966675.3 Picea glauca
CAATGCGACCTCATGATTGACCCTTGTGTTAGAAGGGTTTCCCAGGACAAAATGTAATAAGTGGATTTAACCGCTCCCTAACTCAAGATTCTATGTTTGTTTGCAGCTTTGGAAATTTATCTTTCGCACCTATTCCAAATCCCTACAACTAATCTAATGTAGGTTTGCTACCAGAAAATATAAAAATGTCTAATCAATTTTTATAAGCGCTTTATTTTATGGCTGTTGTTACTCAAAAGGAAAATGGTGTGGACAATATGGTGTTTTGACTGACTCGAAAATTATGCAAAGATATGAAGATGCAATTTTCTTCATTTCGATGAAAGCTATGCTACGAGAAGGAGAAAACATTTATCATTCTGATATGCATGATGTCCCAAAATATATTAAACTCATCAATATCAATATTCTCAAGAAATGAGAAAAAGGTACTGAACACCAATGCACGATTCACGCCCCCCCCCGGACATGAGGGGGGGATGTTTTTCATAATTTAAGATAGAAAAACACCAAGAATCATGCAATTTCGCTACTTCAAATGAAAGGATGCCCCCAATCTAATATAAAGCAAGAAATTAAATCCAAACTAAAAGTTCTCTTTTAAAGCGAACTATTTAGAAGAAATCTGATCTTTCCCTAAACAATTCTAAAGAAAACACATGTTTTGTAATTGAAATACACTCAAAGAAAGAGACTAATCCTTCAAAACCAAACAAAGAAAAGATGGATAAAAGCAACTCAAAGAATGTCAAGAAGACTGTAAACAGATCAATATAGGCTTGAAAAGTTCAATCCAACTGTTCAAAGAAAAACTGGGCATAAAAAAATGACAAGACCCAATCCAAAAAGTTTACAACCAAGTTCGCAGCCTAGTAGTATATTACAGTGCGAGAATTAGGTATTATCGCAGGCTAGACATTGGTAGTGTGCGATAAGTTTGCACTGAACCTAACAGCAGGGTGTGAACATCAATGATTCTCGCAGCCTACAGACACGTACAGTGCGAGAATGTCTGTAATCAAAGAAAAATTTGAAAAAGGACAGGGAATCTAAGTGAACTTCTAGATCGAGAGAGTCTGGATGGATGTTCCACAAACTCAGAATCTAGAAAACAAGCAATCAAAGGAAGGGAAACTAGACTAACTAGGAAAAAATCCATTCCCCAGTGGAGTCGCCAATTTTGTTATTGGATAAATCTCTAGGTGCAGACACTAACCAATCTCCCTATATCCACCTGGATCTAGAACAAAACAGGACAAAACATGACGCCTTCCTTAAGTTTTAGATATTGAATTTACTAACTAAAGAGGGATGAGTGACATACCGTTTAAATGTCTCTTCCTCTCGCCATCGCTATCCTCTCTCCGTTCCAACGCTCATACAATGATGAACCTACAAAAGAACACAACCAACCAAAGTGATAGCAATAACATAAACTCAATATAAACCTATGTATGTGATCAAGGAATCATACAATAAAACACAGCAAGTTTTATAGGAAAGAATCATATTACTGTATCATATTAAATGTGAAAGAGAGATTACAACCATGGCCTTGATATTGTAAGGTCCCTTCTAACTGTCCTTTATTCCCCACACACTTCTTGCTCCAAGGATTCTGAGACCATGGATCCGATAACTACTCACAATCTATCTGGACAAGGCAAATCTCAAAGTCATTCCAACCAAGCTAATAATTCCAAGCCAACCAAAGCTAAGCTCAAGAACCAAAAATGCTAACTTTCTCCATGAGAACTCCTCTCCTTTTATAAGTTGAATAGGATAAGGTGAGGAGGTTAGGATGATCCCACTAAATCATGAAAGCGAGTAAGATCCAAATCATTCGGATGCCACCTCACCATAGAAGTTTCTCCTTCTAGAAGATTTGAGAAAACGCTAATTTTCCCCACGTGTAGGCATTCTCGCAACCTAGATATAGAGAAACCTGTGAACATCTCGCACCCTAGCTATGGTGCAACCTGCGAGAATGGGTCATTCTCACACCCTGCCTATATAGCAACCTGCAAACTTCTTTTTTTACAGGGTTTTTACAAGGGAAAATGCAATTTCTTTTCTCAGGAAAAGTTCTTCTTCCTTCTCTCTTTAGGAACTCAGGCCACTGACCCCTCTGAAGGCAAAAGATAGGTTTACATCATTAAAAATCATAGGGATGATGAAAATAATGTGTAACACCCCCCCCCCCCNNNGAATGACAAGGGGGGTCCATAATCAAACCTCAACCGCGTATCTATACGCGCAAATCCTGGCTACCCAAATCAACCTGCTGCTTAGCGGAAATGTGAAATGCATTTTGATTAGCCTATGGTCATAGCCAATGGGCATATGGGTTAAGCGTGAGACCCAGTGCTTGTAATCCAATGGTGTAGGTGAATTTGAATATAATCGAAGGGCCATTGTTTCTCTTCATGATTAACTGTTCAGTTACGAATCAGTTAGCCAAACTGAATCGTGTTTCTTGGACGGTTGGCAATCTAGTTGCTGAAGCGTTTTTCCTGGCTGATTCGAGTTGTAACAATAGAGGTTGGAGTGTACAAAATGGAAATACAGTGACAGTGTAAGGTTGGTTGTTTGGACTGTAAAATGAATTGAACAATAAGAAAAGAAAAGAATAAGATGCATTGTGTGAGTTAAAAAAAAAGAACTGCAGAGATGTAGAATAGACAAATGAAAAGTATAATTGCAGAATAGTTTGAAGCAGAGCACAGATGCTAAATAGATAGGATAAAGAGAAGAATTGCATAACAGTCTGAAGAAGAGAAGAACTCATAACAGATAGAAGCAGAGAAGAAGTGCAAGACAGAGATGAAGTGGTAAGAATTGAAATATCTATACTGGTGTTTATTCATTCATTTAAATATAATCAAGGAGGTACGGTGGTGCCAGGTAGGAGTATGGTCCTCTGATATTCAAGTTGATGCTTTAATATTGGGATTTGTTGCTTCCATCTAGTTGTGGCTAGAAAACAGGGTGGTAGGGTGGTGCTTGGGAAAACACAGAGTTTTCTGTATGCAAGTTGGTGCTTGTATAAGTGGAAGTGGGTGCTTCCATCCAGTAGGTGCTGGAACCCTCAGGGAGTTGGTGCTTCCTTCTAGTAGGTGCTAGAGAAATCAGAGAGTTGGTGCTCTCAGCAAGTTGGAGCTTGTAAAACATAGGTAGTAGCCTCACATTGAGTTGGTGCTCAAATACAGATGATGTACATAACTTAAAATATTGCCTATCATTTCGAAGAAGAAGAGGTTTTCTCCCTTTATGGGTTTCCTCATGAAAAATGTGTCTCTTTGTATATCTTATGTGTGATTGATACTCATTATTTATGTTGTCCATATCTTGTATAATGTTGATAGTCACTTGGAGAAGATTAAAAATGGTTTAATAGACTTAAAATTGTTTAATCACAGTAACAACTGATTCACCCCCAGTCTCAGTTGTCTTAGTAATTTCAACAGACTCCACTATTTCAGTTGTGGCTCCTAAGGAAGACACAAGAGGTCTACCCCACATATACCTCTGGCTACATCTGAAGCTAACCCAGAGAAGATCATCAAGAAATAAAAAGCTTCTTAAGAAATATTTTCAGTTGTTGTTCCAGGTACTACTGGTTATTTTCCCGATTCCATTTTTAAAATACCAGTAGCTGTATCTAGTGCCCCTATTTTACCCTCCGTTGAAATTTCTAGAAATTTAAATCTTGAAGATTTCCCTGTGGAATATTCTTCTTTTTCTCCCAAATTAAAAGAAGATATTTTTTAAAGTTTTGAAGCTCTTACCTCACATGATGTTGTAAGTTGGTTTAGACTTGAGAGCTTAGAGGATTTCCTACCCTAGGTTCTCCTTCTCATCCCTCTCTTAAACTTGTTGTGACTAAAGAAGAAGAAGCCTCATTTCCCTTGGAATTTCCACCATCCTCTTCCAAGAATCAACCTCTCCTTGTTAAAACTAAAACTTATCCACCCTATATTCTTCCTTCTCCCATGCTACACATCATCCATATTGCAGTTGTACCAATCAAGACCTAGTCTCCTCCTTATTCTCCTAGAATTTATAATCCTCTTCATAATCCAATGGCAGGTGCTAAACTTCCTAGAAATGGGATGGATGCCATAGTGGCCTCTAGGTATGCTCCTCTTGTTTTGCCTTAGCCTATGAATGATATCCCAGTTGGAGACTATATTAATTACATGCCCAAGTTTATAGGGGAAGAGGAAATAACTGCAAAGGAATACCTTGCATCCTTTCATAGCTATGTTGGCAATATCAATATTGAAAATGAGGATGTTTGGATGAGAGTTTTTGTACAAATCTTGGATGGTGAGGCTATAAAATGGTTTAGGGGTTTAACTCATGGATCAATTGCTAGAATTGAAGCTCTGGATGATGATTTTTTGAGGCATTGGGGTGATAATAAAGATTTCTTATATTATAATACAAAGTTTGGGTCACTCAAAAGAAAAGAAGGGGAATTTGTTTCAGATTTTTCAAAGAGATTTAACAAAATGTATGATAAAATTCCCAAAGAAATTAAGCCTACTGAAACTTCTACCAAGATAACCTATGCCAGTGCATTTGACCCTGAGTTTTGCCTCTTGTTGAGAGAAAGGATATCTACCTCATTAGCTCATATGCAAGATGCAACCTTGGAAGTAGAATCAAACATATTGGCAGTTGATAAGATCGAGGGAAAATGTGATAGAGATAGGAGACAAAATAGAGATGAAGCATAAACCTCTCATTCTTCTCGTGTTAATCCTCAAGTAGATGAACTAACAAAACTGGTTAAATCACTTTCTGCTAAAATGGAAAAAATGAAGCTTGAGGGAAGACAAAATAATAGAAACACATAAGATACTGGTAATAGAGGAAATTTCAGGAGAAAGAATAATGCCCCATAGATCCTTCAAAGAGATCAGAGAAATAGGGATGACCAAAAAGTTCAGACCCCTCTTCAAAATAACATGGTTGATGAGGAAATATGAGAGGATGAAGAAACAAATCCATAAATTCATTGTTTAGGTGATACATCCCCATCCCCTCAACTAACTCAGTCAGCATATGAGGAGTCTCTTATGGACAATCAGTTGAATGAATTGAGTAAGGGGGAGAAAACTAATGAAAATCAAAGTAAATACAACTTGAGGTCAAAAAATAAGGATGGGAAGCCTAGTACACCAGATCAACCCAAGAAAACATAAAATTTTGCTAAAGTTGTGGCTTCTAGCAGCAAAGAAAAAGAGGAACAAAACCATCAAATAGTGATTAAGACCCCTATTCCGGAAATTAAAAATATTATGAAATCACCCTCTTCTTTTAGTTTTGAGAATGAAATTCAAAAGATAAAAGTTCCAGTGCCATTTTTAGAACTGATTAAAAATGAAGAGTTCAAAAGGTATCTTTCCAAAATGCTACAACTCAAATCTTCCTCCAATTCCACAAACTTAGTGAACCTACAAGATGAAAAAACAACAGTCATATTGGGACCTTTGGTAGAAGATAGGGATGAATCTTCTCCTCCATTTTACACATCATTGAATATTCATGATAACGTTTTTCACATCTTCTTGATGGACTCAGGTGCATCTCATACAATTATGCCTAAAAATTCCATGGATGAGCTAGTTCTAGAAATTACTAAAACATATCATGACCTATACTCATTTGACTCCAGAAAAGTGAAATGCCGTGGAGTGATCAAAGACTTGGTTGTTACCTTGTTTCAACTTCCCATGAAGAGTGTGGTCATGGATATTGTGGTCGCTGATGTCCCCCCTAAGTTTGGGATGATATTGTCAAGATCTTGGATCGAGATACTATGGGGAACTTTGCAGATGGACCTTTCATATGCCACTATTCATGTATTTGGAGGAGATTTAGAAGGATTTACAAGAAAACACACCTACATTACATCATTAGTCATGAAGCTAATCATACAAACCATCCAATTTTTCTAGTTGACATTGATCTATGATCCAGTATATTACAACTCATTGATGCTCCTCAATCACCCATTGAAATCAGAAAACAAACTATTAAAACTTGTGAGACACCTCCTCAAAATACCCTATTTTAGAATATGTTTTTTGATGGGGCCTCTTCCAAATAAATTGTTGGTGTTGGAGTGGTTTTTATTTCCCCAACTAAAGAAATCATATCCTTGTCTTATAAACTATAATTTGAAACCATAGATAATGTAGCAAAGTATGAGGCTCTTGTCTTGGGTTGGTTTTGAGGGTTGCTAAAGATATGAATATTGAGTTAACAGTGTTTGGAGATGTTGAAATAATTGTGCATTAGGTTAAAAATCTATATCAAGAAAAACATCCCAGGTTAAGGACTTACATAAATGAATATTGGGATATTATTGACATTTTTTCTTAACTTTAACATCTCTTTTGTTCCAAGAGAAGAAAATTCTATGGTAGATTCTTTTGTTGTTTCTGCAAGTAACTTTAAGATCCCTTTGCCCCCCAAGCTCAAATATGATGTGGAAGTAAAGTATAGACCCTCTATACCTGAAAATGTCAAACATTGGAATGTCTTTGAGGATGATCTTGAGATTAAGAGATTCCTGGAAACAATGGAAGAGTTTTCTTCTCTTCACATTGATCAATATCCTGATGATACAAAAATCCCTCATGTTGATATTTTCCTCAACAAAATTGTAGACCACAAGAATTTCCAACTTCCCAGTAACCATATTCCCAAAGGATTGGTTCCTTTGGAGAGATCATTTGACATAAATGATGTTCTTGTGAAGGTTAAAGGTTCAAATGAAGAAGTTGATGTGACATAATGCAACTTAGGTATAGAAGAAAATACCAAGTATGTCAAGCTATCTAGCAGTTTATCCAAGGAGAAAAGGGTTGAGTATGTAAATTTATTAAAGGAATTTGCTGATGTATTTGCTTGGAAATATAAAGATCTACAAACTTATGATGCAAGCATAATTGAACATAAAATTTATTTGAAAGATGAGACCAATCCATTTAGGCAGAAACTAAGACAGATAAATCACATGTTGCTTCCTATTATGGAAAAGGAAGTCAAGAAGTTGCTTGATGATAAGATCATCACACCTTTAAGGTAATTTGAGTGGGTGTCCAACCTAGTCCCTATGAGGAAAAATAATGGTGAAATTAGACTTTGTGTTGATTTCAAAAATCTTAACAGAAGTTCCAAGAAAGATAACTATCCCTTTCCTAAGATGGAACATATTTTGCAGAGAGTGTCTGGTTCAACAATGATGTCTATGATTGATGGCTTGTTAGGATACAATCAAATCTCTGTCCTACCTGAATATAGAGAGAAAAAAACTTTCACTACTCCTCGGGGTACATTTATGTATGCTAAAATTCCCTTTGGTCTAATGAATGCAGGAGCAAGGTCCAAGACAGGAGTAAGGAAGTGGTCAGAACACCAGAGGCGGAGAGGGAGAAAATTATGGCTAAGATGCTAGAGGTTCATGCAAACATCTAACATCTACAAAATTGGGCCGATTCGCAGGCCTCTATGAGACATTCATGATAACACATCAAATGATTAGCTTCGATTAGGAGATGGTGCAAAAACCCCTAGAAGAGGTGGAACAAGTAGAGTTGGTGATGGCGCAGATCCCCACAAAGTCGTTATATGGGCTATAAGCTAGTGTCATGCAGGAAGTGCACTCTAGGGCTTGCATAGTTGTCACAAATATAGAGGTGGGAAGAGGGGTCACAAAGATGGTCCAGATCACATGCGGCCAGTTGAATTTAGAAAGGAATAGGATAAGGAATGTGCAAACTGGATAGAGAATATATTGACAGTGACATACAATTGAATCCCCAACAATGTGCAGGCAATAGAGAGAAGTGTAGAGGAGAATATCAATCTTATCGCATAGAAAATTGACCAGTACAGGAAAAATATCGAAGATATAAAAGAGAATCTCAATCCCACGACCCCACTTGAGGTCCAAGAGTAGAGGAAAGCAAAAGTTCCACTCAAACTAGAAGAAATGGAGAAACAAGTCAACACAACAACAAGATTGTTTAAAAAAGAAGCACAACTTTGGACAACACTGGAGGAGGATGAGAAGGTCCAACAATGGGACTAGGAGGAAGAAAGAATAAGCGCAACAATCCAGGATCTCAAGCAGAGGAAAACGACAATGAGCATCATTGAGCGTCTGCAAGGAACACAAGATATGAAGAAGCTGCAGAAATAGTTAAAAGTAGTGCATACATAGGAGCAGGAACGACATGCACGTATGGAACCTCTTCAACAGAAAGAAGCGGAGATGATCGCATAGTTGGAGGAGGAAAAGAATAACATGGTGTAAACACAGGTAGAGTGCACAACCATGATCCAAGAGGAGATCACATCGCAAACATTGCAAGCACTCACAGAGAAGGTCATGCAGGTCCAGGCGAGAGAAAGGGAACTTGTAGACAAGTTCCACAGCCTAGCAGAGGCTATCAAGGGAGAATGCACTACCTAGGTGGCTTGGGATGAGCCACATGTCAATGTTGGGGCCTTTTTGGGTGCAGGCCAATTTTGAGGAAGAATCCAATTTTGGAAAGTAAATCTTAAATTAGAAAAAGATAGTAGGAAGGAAAAGAAGCACATGGGAGGGAAACCCACATGCAAAGGAGGAAAGCATGCAAGGCATGCATGCAGGAAAACCTATCCACATTAGGGTTAGGGTTTTTGTAAGAGATTGTAATGGATGATAAGACAAAAATAAGTATAAATAAGTACCTAGGAGGTCTAGGTTGGGGTTGTAGAATGTTAGAGAACATTGTTTTTCTTGGCTAGGAGAACTAATATAATATATGATATGATTTTTGTAAGTTTTTGAGCTATAGGAGGGTCAAGTAACTAGATATTGAGGGTTAGATCATAGGATGAGGATCATGTTGTGATCTAGTTATCCTCATAGAGGATTTTGGAACTGGTTTTGTAACTGCATGATCGAGATTGTAGTGCACGCGGTGCCATCTATTACATAAATCTAAATAGAAGAGCACAAGAATCCAAATCTTTGTGGACATAGCCCAAGAGGGGGTGAACCATGGTAACATTTGTGTTATGTGTTGTGATTGATTGCATGTTTACCTTATGTAAATAGTTAGATGATGAATGGATGAATGGATAAGTCAGTGAGCTCTGTTATATGTTGGATATGTTAGAATGCATGTATATACTTAAAAGATGATTGAATACTAAGAATAATAGGAATAAATACCATATCAAGGCCTAATAAGATGAATTGAAATCCCAGATCCCCACTCTTTCCTAGACTGCAATCACTTGAGCTTTGCAGTCACCCATAGGACTATCTCAGGTGAGACTACGCAGTACATTTTGTGTGTTGCATTTCCTTCTGGTTTACCAGGAGGGCTTACATTTTTAGAGGGTTTTGTTGGAAACCTATTCAAATTTGAACCCGAGTCATCCCAAGAGTAGGAAGAGAGAGTAATAACCAACACCTAGTTTACCATCTCTGTTTTTCAATGATTTTGAGCCTGGTAGGCTGTACTAAACAATAATTTAGTTCCAAAACCAGAAAATAGAGACTTCCAAAATTTTGAAGTAAACTTTGCATCTCTGCTTGATATGATTTTCTTAGGTATGCCATGCAACCTAAATATTTATTTAATAAAAATATTGGAAATATCGATTGCCTTGCAAGTTTATTTTACAGGGATAAAATGAGTAGCCTTGCTCAACTTATCCACAACTACCATGATGGCATCAATTTGTTTGGTTGATTTAGGCAATCCTGTGATAAAATCCATGGAGATAGTTTCCCATTTCCATTTGGCGATTGGAAGGGGTTGAAACAACTTTATTGGGTTATTGTGCTCCACCTTAACCTGTTGAAATTCTAAACATTTAGCGAAGTAGTCAACTATGTACTTTTTCATTCTTGACCAATAAAACAATTTCTTAGTGGTTGTGATCATTTTTTGCTAGGATGGCCAGTATATGGTCTTTTATGTAGTTCATCCATTATGAACCTCTTCAAGTCATCATAATTTTGAACATACAATCGACCTTTGTAGGTTAGCAGACCATTATTCAATAGTTGATAACCATCATATTTCATCCGCATGGGATCTTGCTCTAGATATGCCTTTACCATTTTGAAAAACTCATCTATTTCTTGTGTACATTTGACCCTTTCCTTGATGTCTGATTCATAGGTGATTATAAATTCTAAGTGAATCACTTTCATACTTCTACTGAGGTTGTCAACCACCCTATTTTATTTTCCCTTAATGTGTTTGATTTCAAAATCAAATTCACTAAGGAGAGCCATACACCTAGCTTTCCTAGCATTGAGTTTGAGTTGGTCAAAAAAATATCTCAGCCCACTATGCTCTATCATAAGTACAAAATTTCTTCCTAGGAGGTAATGCCTCCACATTTTCAAAGCATGTACTATGGAAAAACATTCCAAGTCATGTGTCACATAATTTATTTCATGCTCATTCAAATTTTTGGACTCATAACAAATCACATGCCCTTCTTGCATAAGGACTCCTCTGAGTCCTTCCTTGCAAGCATTTGTACACACAAGGAAATCATTGTTTGGGTATGCAATTTTTAGCACATGTGCATTGGTTAAAAGGTGTTTCAACTACTGAAATGTCTCCTCACACGCCCTTGGCCAAACAAATTTAACTCCCTTTTTCTGAAGGGAGGTGATTGGATAACCAATCTTAGAAAACCCCTTTATGAACCTTTTATAGTATCCTACTAGGCCCATAAAGTATATGATATCTGCTACATCCTTTGGTGTATGTCAATCCATAATGGCCTTGATCTTGTTAGGATTAATTGCCAGTCGTTATTCATATATAACATGGCCTAAGTAATGTACATGTTTTGGAAAAAATCACACTTACTAAATTTCACATAGAGCTTGTTCTCCCTTGGCACTTGAAGCAGTAATTTGAGGTGCTCTTCTTGCTCTTCCTTGTTTTTAGAATAGATTAAGATGTCATCAATGAACACCAATACAAATATGTCCAAAAAATTACTGAACACATTATTTATCAAGCACATAAAGGTGGACGATGCACTTGTAAGCCCAAATGGTACCAATACAAATTAATAGTGCCCATACCTCATCCTAAAGGTTGTTTTATAGATGTATTCATCCTTAATTTGGACTTGATGGTATCTATATCTCAAGTCAATCTTGGATAAAATTGTAGCACCCCTTAATTGGTCAAATAAGTCATCAATTATTGGAAAAGGATATGTATTCTTAATGGTCATCTTGTCTATAGTGTATGAAAAAACTGAGTGTGCCATCCTTCTTATTCACAAACAATTCTAGTGCTCCCCAAGAAGACATACTAAGCCGAATGTAAACTTTTTCCAACTTCTCCTTCAACTATAATTTGAGATCAACTAATTCCGGTGTACTCATTCTATAAGTTTCTCTAGACATTGGCACCGCTCCCGGTATAAGTTCCATTGAGAAGTCAATGTCTCTTCTTAGAGGTAGACCTGGTACCTATTCTAAAAACATGTCTTTATACTCTCTCAATATAGGATGGTCCTCTAGGATGGGTTTACTGTCCTCAACAAAGTTCAGTACGTGTATTGCATGCAAAGGACATCCTTTTTTGCAATACTTCTTCACTTGAAGGGTTGATATTTGTCTCACTGAGACAGAATTTTGAATTCCTTATATGGTTATTTTCTTCCTTTCTTCATCTTCACACTCCAATGTTTTATTATAACAATACAACTTGTCTTTATGGAAAACCAACTAGTTCATGCCAATCAACATGTCATAATATCCTAAAGGAAGTGTGTTTAGGGTTTCTTGGGTAGACAACCCATTCATAATGAATTGGCATGTTGGTATGACCTTTGTTACCTTTCTTTTTGTTCCAATAGATAGCTTCACCAACCATGGTTTAGCATGTTTTACTTGTTGTAGTTTACATTTCTCAATAGTTTGAGGGGAAACATAACTCAAATTAGAACCAGGGTCAATTAAAATGGAAACAAGATGGTTGGAAATCATACCTTCCATCTCCACAACTAAAGCTTGGTGGTCTACTTGTCTATTATCTAGAGCTGCATAAATTTGTGGCACACCTCTAGCCATATCATTGACTATGGTAGCTTCCTTGATGTTGTATACCCTCCTACTATCTTGTTTCCTATGAGGGATGTCCCTTAGAAATGTTTCTTCTCCACATACCCAACATTTCTAGGGTTCTCTCTTTGATTTCTCGGTCTTTCCTGGGGCTGATCCAAAGGGTTTATTTCTACTCTGATATGGAAATTTCTACTTTCCACACACTTTTAGTAAGAAGGCTCATCTTAGATATTTTCCAATGATTATTAAATATTGAGGATTTAAACCCCTTCTTCTTCCAATACTTATGAGGTTCTACCTTGTGATTGAGTTTCTTATAGAAGTACCTTTCTTTCCTAATAGTGTCTTCTAAAGTATTAGGTTCATTAAACTCAATTCTATCTCGGAAGGATTGAGGCAGTCCACTAATGAATCATTGCATCTTCACCTTCTCATCCTTTATATAGGGCACATACCTCATCAACTCAATAAATTTGTTGACATATTCATCTATGGTGAATTGTCCTAGCTTGAGTTCATAGAACACCTTAGTATTTTCATCATAGTACCTTTTAGACATGTACTTCTTCTTAAATGTTTTCTCAAACCGTCTCCACAACAACTCTTTCTCATGGATTCCCTTTACATTCCTAAGGTCCTCCCACTAGATGGAGGCCTTTCCATTCAAGTTGAAAATTGTTATTCGAGCCTTTATACTTTCAGAGTAATCATGGACTCTAAATTACTTCTTTAGGCCAATTAGTTAAGCTTCTACTTCTTCTCCTTTTTTAATCTCCCCATCAAAAGTGGGTGGCTTGGATTTCTTAAACTCTTTCTTCCTCTTTCTTCTCCTTTGAGAATGTGAATTAGTCTCATTGTTGGATAGTTCCTTGGAGCTATCATCTCCCTCACTAGAGGATTCTCCATTTGAGTCCTTGATGTTAGCATGCCTTGTTAGAAAAACATGATCGTGTGATGCCGACACCCCGCTACCTCTCAACCCGCAGGTCGGAAGGCCACATCGACGTAGGATATTTTATTTTTCACAGACTGAAGAACACTAATCGGTCCTTCTATTTCCCTATCGGGAAATCCACACCCATAGAAAACTCTCCACGGAATCTCCTCTTTACAATCGGGAGATCAGACTTCGCGACTTCGCGAGGTCAATGGTCGAGCATTCGACCCTCGAATCCCCGATATCCGATGACAGTGAACGCTGACCTTTTCCTATCGAGATTTCCTCTATCACAATTTCGACACTCACGATGTCGAGTAGCTTGTATCCCTGACTCCTAATTCCCGATATGCCGAAACTCTGACGCACGCACGAGTTGACTATTCAACGCCTTCACTTCATCGGCATTTCGAAGTTCGCAATATCGTGAATCCTGATGCAATTGTTTCGACACTTCTCGCTACGAAACCCCGAAATGATGTGCCACCTGTCTGCCTGCTGACTCTTGTGGCCCCACGCCCTTCCTTTTTTCGTCGGGATATCGCGTTTCACAATTTCATGATTCCCGTTGCGGTGTCTATGGGACTTCAACCCACGAACCACCGATATGGTAATTCACGAGTAAATTCGACGACCCTTGTGGCTCATATCTATGGTCTTGCCCCTCCCGAGCTTTGAACCTTTTGGGAATACTCTCATTATCTCCCCTTCTTCTCTGTGAGATCTAACGGCTCACAGAAGTTCATGAATCCTCCCCGGAGAATTCTGACCGTTCCTTCCTCCTG
>JZKD02S0208465.1:0-16349 GCA_000966675.3 Picea glauca
TATTCTTTCAAGACTTGGTAAGGTATGAAATAAAGTTAAATTCATAACATGAAGTGGCATGAAAAAGGTTTATGTCATAAATAAAAAGTATGGAAACTTTGAAAAATAAGTGATAAGATATGGGATGATGGCACAGTCATAGGTAATATTCAATATTTATGCATTTTCTTTGCATAAAAAGGTTATGAAGACAAGGTAAGGTAAGATAGAGTAGTAAGATAGAGTAATTTATGAAGGTTAAGAAATAATAATGTAAATGTGTGAAATAGGACGCAAGCGACAAATGAGAAAAGGGTTATACTTAGTAATAAGTTAAATGTCGTGATGATTTTACTAAGAACATTGCATCATATTCAATTAGATATTCAATTAGATTGGGTAAAACTTTGTGCAAGCATTTTAATTTAAGGGGGAGGCTGACAATGCTTTGTGGGCTAAATACTGTTGACCAAAACATTTGACAACCAACAAATGCGCATCACTTACAGTGGAATGCAAGGTTGATACAATGAAATTACGGTCCTTGATTCTATGAAGGAAAGGGGAAGGGAAGGGTAATGATAGGACTGAGGGAGACTCAATGCAAGACAAGAAGAGGTCGATATGGTTAGGTTGACAGGGTAATACAACAAGGGGAGACACAATGGAGGTCAAGGGATTCATGGATCGAGACTTCGTGGAATAATTCATAAAAAGTATTAAGTATGAGGGCGTTTGGTCGTGTTGTGTAACCTGAAGGGACAAACTCTTTTGATCTTTGACAAAATTATTATAAATCTTGATAAACTATCATGGATGTGTGTTGAGGGAAAAACACAAGTTTAACACTGAGCATCCACAATGTGTTTGTTGGATCCGTCTCAAAATAGAGGGGATGGAGAAAGGGAAAGAAGGAAGATGGGGAAAGGAATCACGACTATAATGAGAAAGGATGTCTCACTTAGCAAGCGTACGATAGAAAAAGCGAGGAATTACGACAAAAAAAAGGCAAGTTGGTTCACCTGTAAGCCTGTTGTCCACCAAAATAGATTTGGTCATTCCGTTAAAAAATATAAAGATATCCTTTAATATCACCAAGCATTTCTCCACCGACTTTGACTATCAAAAGGGAAAAAAAAGAAAATAAAGTGAAAGAACAAAAAAATGAAAGTAGAACAAAAAGTGAGAAAAGAAACTAAATAATTGTGAAGCCAACAAAAATCTAATCTACCCCTTTTCATAATTTTTATTTATTATTTTTTTATTTGTTTGTATTTATTTTATTTATGTACAGAGGTAAAGAAAAGCATTAACTTGGACTCAAGTAGGATGAAATTTAGCATAAAGGAAATCATCCTTCATTTTGCATGTGGGTCTTACAACTTTGAAAAAGTTACGCGTGGAAGTGCCAACATGCCAACCAATAAATGTGTATGGTGAGGAGAAATGACTAATCAATACCCAAAAGAAATGATTACCAACCTCTAAGACCTGTCAACCAACATATGCTTTAATTTTAATAATGAAAGTATCGACTAAACGAGATTTAAGATTTATGGTTTGTGTCTCATAGAGTTGATCAATGAATTCATCAAATAAATTAATATGATCTCTAGGAATCTTTCTATCAGGAAAAGGGTTGTCATGATGCAAAGAAGATTCATAATATGGGTTTAAAAACATATGGATATCCTTAAAATAGTCATCATCATTGAAGGAAAAAGTGCACCTAGGAGGGATATGCCCACTAGTGTCAAGTGCCTAAATTGTGCCTAAACTTATCTTGATTGAAATAATGGATTAACAAATATGTTATATAATTTAAGATCTTTATTGAACTCACAGACATCTTCAAAGGAGGACTCATCACATGTATCATTAAATTCATATGGGTCTTCATCAACTTGTTTTGACCACTCATTATCATCCTCGACAAATAAAAATCTGTCATAATTAGGTTTAACGTGGTCAAAATTGACTTCTTCAACCGCATAATCAAATTCACCATCCTATGTGTGCGGATGAGTGGATCGAAATGAAATATTATCTTGGGGTTGAATTTTCCTAAGAGGTTTAATGAGGGTGATGTTTTCGATGTGAGAGGTCGATTGATCACTAAGCATCATGATATAATCATGATCCTCTTCACATCCAAGCTCTTGAACACAAATAGTGAATTCATTATAATTAGGCCCTGGGAGAGAGGGCTCGAAGGATCCCTCAAGGTAGACTTCATTTGAAGATTCATATTCGAGGGAGAACATGTGATCCTACAAATTCTTGATGATGGGGATTAAGGAAGACAAATCTTTGTGTGAATCATGAATACCAAAGGAGAAATATGTTCTACGAATTTTCTCTTCGAAGTCAAGGCAAGTGGTTAGAGCTAGCTTTAGGTTTTGAAAATTCTTTTCTTCCAACTGCCATTGGTAAAGAGGAGATAGAATTTTGTAGTAATGCAACAGGGCATCCAAGTTGGTAGGACGAATGGACATGAGAATTGAATTATATAACTTGATAAATTTAAGGTTAAATGCAAGAATTCCTTTATTATTCTTTATATGTAAATGATTAAATATCTTAAGATTCTCATAAGGATTATCCAAATGCCCAAAGGTAGAAGTAAACCAATAAGAAATTTCAAACCATGTAAAGATGCATTCATCAAGAAGGTTGGAAAATAAATAAGCGACATTACCTCGAAGGGAATTCATGAACAATAGCATGCAACTATTATTATCATTAACTCCAAGGATGATGTAGGCATTTGAAAATGCATGAAGATGTTCAACCATTGTAATAGTTCCATCACAATGAAATAGAGGCATATGGTGCTTGAATTTGTGAGGTAAGGGATTAATCGGGTGAGCAAACTTCAAGGGGATGGGCACAAACCATGGGAAATTATTTAGGTCTTCTTGAAACTCAAAAATATCATACTTATGAATGACTTTCATAGCGTTAATAGTTGAAACCACAGGGTTACAACCACCCGAAAAGATTCCAATTAGTTGAGGCATTGAGGTCTAGGAAATATAAAAGTAAATTTTAAAGAATTAAACAAAACTAGGAATGAACCATTGAACGTCGTCTCTGATATGTTCACCAAAAATATGTTGACGTCAAGGGACTAGACAGTCCCCAATACCAACATCTCGACCTCTCGTGGGGCTAGGAGGGAAGAGATGAGAATGTCACCCTAGGCTTAGAGCACCAACAAGAAATACATTGAATTCCATGCAAAATTCCCCCTAACCTAAAGTCCGAGCATGAAATCTCTTTACTTTGTATTTTATTTTTTATTTGACTTTTATGCTTTTATGTATGAATTGCTAAAATTGGAAAAAGCTGAAGTAAATCTTAAAAGAAAAATAACTAAAGGAAGTGTACAAGAAAGACAATGACTTAATACCTTTGTATTTATTTTATATAAAATACCTAAAACAAAACTAAAAAATATTAATGTAACTATGTTAGTGCTAAAGTGACTTAATTAAAAGAAAATTTTATTAAACAAGAAATTAATTTTAAAGAATACAAACCTAAATTAGAATAACACTCTCGTGATATAATATTTCAATTTTCCTTAAAAGTTAGAATGTAATACTTAACAAGAGCAATTGAAGCAAAGCTTCAAGTCCCTGCCTTAGTAAAATGAAATATGTTATGTACAAAACAAGCAAGAAGCACCCGGTTTGTTTTCAATGGATAGTTTTGTTTCACAAGACTATAATTAAGAGAATATCTTTGACAGCCAGCCAGACGAGTTCCTCTTCTTTAACCGTTTTCTGTGGAAGAATTCCAACCGTGAAAGGTGTTATATTTAGGGAAAAGCAAAAGCAGTGTCAAGACGATATTCTGTGTGAGGCGTATATTATTAGTGGAAGTTGTAAGTTACACTCAATTCATTGATAGATTAGTACATGTACAAAGTATAAAACAACTTAAAGACTTTCTATCAAACACATTCTAGAGAGGAATGTTCTCTTCAATAGATGGCATGTTCAGGATTATTTTTCGTTTGATATAATAAGTTTAAACCATTTTTTTTAATTATATACATGTGTCGGTCCTTCTGTTATAAAGTTGCCTACTAAGCAAGTAGGCACAAAGATTACCCATTTTTTAATAATATACAGTTGAGAGGGAACTTTAATGATTTTGAAGGTTTTTGTAGGTTGAGAGAAAATATTTATAAATTGTAATATATTGTTGGTTCGCTTCAATTGATTTCTTCTGGCGGAAGACTGTGTTCTTTAGATTATTAGATGTTTCATGTACTACGAGAGGTTCATCAAGAATTATGTGCGTAGAATCTTAAAAAATTATTGAAGAGGAAAGAGTAAGGCACCATGGGAAGGGAAGAGTAAGGCACCATGCTCTATATTTGCAAGGCTCTCGAATTCATCTATTTTGTCGTTACCTTATATTAAGTTCCCCTTAAGGCCTCTTAATCCTGATGTGCGTACCATATAATCAAAACAAGGACGAAACACAATAAGTAGACTTATTCCTAATTGAATTGTGAACACTGCTCTACTACTGAATGAAACATTGCCATAAAATCTTGTAGTTGGGAACCTTGTCTTCCCTGAATCCATACAAGTCAACTTTGGTCGTTGTAAATGAAACTGGCTTTAGATCCACTCGCCACTAAAAACGCAAATGGTTTTCTATCCATAAAAGCATTGTGTCCATGTGTGTTCCTGGTAATGATCTTGGGAGTGGCATTGAAGTTCTCCATGGAATTTGTTGGGGATTTAATATGTCATTATGGGTTAATATTTTCAAGAGCTTATTAGCAATTAGAAATTTTTATTAGATTTTTGACTGGATAAAAGACTTTTAAGGGGGTTTTATAGTTATGTCATTTAGTAGATTAGAAGTAAAAATTAATACATCAACACAAGGGATGCAAATAAAAAGTAATCGTTCTCAATAAAATCGTTCAAAATTTTTAATAGTTTTGGATGATGATCAAACCTTAAACTTTGATATTTAGTTTATTTCTTTTCTACCTAAAGCTTGCCATAAGTCATAGTTCAATGTTCTAAATATAAGTACATAGTTTTGGACGTCATAGTAATTGAATAAGGAGCGTACGTGGGCAATGGTATGTGTAATGAGGGGATGGGTAATGAGATGACATTTTTCTATTTGGCAGTGTATTTGTAGCTTAAAAATCATTTTGAATAGTAAAAAACAAATTTAATCTAATAAAAATAATTCAAAAATATCAGCTAAAAGGCAACATCAATTTTCAATCAATTTTTCTTGAAATATGCAAGATTAATGCATGAAATCTCCAAGATTAATGTGTTTTTTGCAATCAATGTTGTAAGTTGAAAGCTTTGAGGAGCAGGGTCACCTAGACTTACAAGGAGGATTTTGGGTTACCTGGGAGACTGCCTTTAGAAGCGTAACAAACATGTTAACTTGTTCAAAACGCAGTTTCAGTAACGATAAAGGTTTTGCAGGTAAAGTATAAGTTCACAAGTCTGCAAGTTCCCCAAAAATGAAAACCAATTGCAAATATTCCTTCTGGTAAAGAATGCACATTTATGCTATAAAAACATATGATTCAATAAAAGGTAGTAGAAAAATAATACAACCAGTTCAGGGGGTGCACTCTTGAGTGGTCACTTGATAGATTAGACCTCTCTTTTCAAAAGCATTGTTGGATAAATGTACATGTATATTTCATATTCAAACCAAAATAATGAAAAACTTTTGAAATGTTTTCCACTCATCCCAATTCTTTGTTTTGACCCACCATGAAATAGTGGTGATTACATTTTTGTTTTAGCACTATGCACTCTGCCCAACAAAAAGTGTCTAGATCATCTCATACAAAGCATGAGAAATCAGGTCTTATTCTCTTTGAACATATATACAATGACTTGGCATGGGAGGACACATGTCCATCTAATGGTGCCAATTCCTTCCACGTTGTGGAAATCAAAGGTGTAAGTCCTTGCATGGAAAGTATGCGCAAAGCATGTTTTTTATGTTATGGAGGTAACCAAGTGAACAACAGACAAATAGGGAAGGGGTAGGAGACTGAATAAACCACTCGAATAAGAGTGAGCTTAATAAGTTTGTTTTTTGGGCCTCCATACTCCCATGGAAATGTTACTGCTAAGAGAGACTAGAGAGAATCGAACCAGCTTGAACGAAGATATTGGAAGTGGATTGAACCTTACACTAGAGCTTTGTTCCCATTCCACAAGGACAAAATCCGACCAAGTTGTTTAATAGTCCCGACCCATTCATTCATTCATAAATCTCTTTATTCCGGGATGAAAGTAACAAAGAACTTGTAGGATGGTAAAGAGGCTTCCAGTACCACCATCACCACATGGGTGTTGCTTTTCTATGGAGGTGCAGCTACTAAAACCCGCCTCAGTCAATACAAATGTGAATGTTCCTATATGTTGCATGATTTTGTTATTTATCTCTGTAAATTACATATGATACGAGATATCAAATATTGAAATATATTTATATCCACACAAGAATAATATTATAGCATGAGTATATAGGGTTGCAAACTGGATTGGTACTGGGACTTCTAGTAGCTGATAAGATTTTTTTTAACGTTAGCTTGTGAATTTGTAACATTTGATTTACTACCCCAAAATTACATCAAGAAATGCATTATAAATTTTCCATGGATCCCATGACATGAGCTTGATCTCTAAGGATGAAATATATTGTGCAACAAAGATTCAATATTGATTCCACTTCTCATGTATTGGTCTCGACTCTCTCTCTAAACATGATTGTTTAATAATTTAGATATTTTTCCACATGAATATCACCATACCATCCTAAAGTTCATCATGACTTTGAACCCAAGGATTTTTCCAATTATTGCAATCTTTCTACAATCTTTCTTCTGGATAGAAGGTTGGAGTAAATAGGATTAATTAAAAGGTGTGATGGTGTCCAATTACAAAAAAATATAGTATATCACACATATTTTAAAGAAGGATAGAAACTTTGATTTTTTTATTTCCGTTTTCCATGAATATGTACAGTCGATTACCTAAGCACTAGAAATTTGATCTCCCTTGGATTATCATGTTTATTTATCATATGACAAATAACCATTTTATAGTAAGAGACATACATATTTTGTTATGTTTATAAATTCTATAATTCTTATTGTTGCTTCTCACAACTATGGAAGAAATTGCAGATTGTTATTTCAGAAGCTCCATCATGCCCTGATGTTAGATGTTTCTATAAAACACCAGGGGAGAAGAATGGTTCCATTGAGAGTCTATGCTTCATCTTGTAGCATGGATGGAGATCATTTATCATCTGTCGCCTCACCAGTCCAACAATATGAAGAAGAAGAGGTGTAGGAGGAGGAGGAGGAGGAGGAAGGAATAGAAGAAGCACCCCCATTGAACACCAAAGAGTCCAACATGGAAGTCATTAGACGTATACATAATTCACCATTCTTCCCATATACAAAGATACAAAGAGTTTATTGCAGCCAAGCTAAGAATTTGGATTTTCGGGTATTTCCTACATTCAAATTATTTTAGTCCATAAATTAGTATTTTCATTTTCACACTGAATCTCCAAAACTAATTAATTTTACCTGTTCGATAATGAAATAACTCATCTCTTTTAAATATTGCAAGAAATAAGGGGAGTAGAGTCAGGTGCTTGAGTCCTCTTGTTGTTGCTTACCCAAGCTAGGTTGTTGTTTCTTGCCCAAGCTAGTTTGCTCCTGAAGCCCTCTCCTCTCATTGTGGATTGCTTGATCTAGGTGGCTCTTGTAGCCCAAGAAAAAAAATAGGATGACTTTTGAGGCGAACAGAGAGATATGGAACAACTTGGGTTGCAAGTGATTGTCTCCAGAGTAGGAGGATGTGACATCGACCTTGAAGAAACACTTGGGTACGTGTAGGAAAACAAGGTGGAACACATGGGAACAATAAATGGACAGCATGCCAACAATCATGTAGCATGTGATAAAGTGGCTCAAGGGAATTCCAAATTTTAAGATGGAAAAACAATTTAACATTTAATGTCAAAGACATAATGCTAGAATAGGCCTAACATTACTTGACTTCGGGAATATTACAAACCAAATATGTACTTGAATGTCCTTTCAAGCTAATATATGTTTAGGGTATGCCTCAAGAAGAGGCCAAATAAGGCTTCAAACTTGAAAATTTAGCCTAAAACCAAATGAGACTCAAAATTTTGCATCAAACTTTAAAAGCTTTGGTTAAAGTCCTTGTTTTTCATGTCATACTAATGTAAAAATGAAAAATCGATTGCTATAAGTCCCTCCAACACGAAGGGCACAGACTAATAAGAATACTAAAACAAATAAAAGTAAAAGAGAAAGTAAACACATGTTTTTACATAATAAAACTAAATATCACTAATAAAAACAAAATGAAAGGACTTATATACATAACTTTACAATAGTAATAGAGTCATTAGTTTATTTTACTTTATTTTTTATTTGTTTTAATTTTAAATGTGGAATCAAGAAAAGATGAATAAAACTAAGATATTGAAAGAAAACAAATAAAGAAATAGTTTCAGATCGTGAAGGGATTTGATTTTTAATTTAAAATGTTCGCATACAATTCTTGGAATTTCAGAATATACAAATCTTTGCATAGAGTTGGGCTAGATATTTACCCTTTAGCCATTCTAGAACAAGGTTACAATAGAAAGACCAAGAGCGAAAGAAAGAAGAAGATGAGTGGAAAAGGAATGGATCAATGGTGGTGGTGAGAACCTGCTAACTAAATCTGATAGTCTTGGGATTTTCTTCATTAAAAATTTGTTGTACATGTCATAAATTGCTTATTTTATTTTAATCGTCTGTATTGATGTTCAAATTCTTTTCTTAAATTATTCTCACATGAAATTTCTTGATTGGTGCATTTGTCATGTTTTATTTTCTTTCTATTTTGTAATATTTCTTCTTCTGCCTCTGTGCTACATATATTATCAATGCTTTCACTGGGCCTCTTCGTTGTCAAAAAAACTGAATCACTTTTGCAATCATCTGAATGAGAATCTGAAGGTTCAGTTTTTATGACATGCATTTTTCGTACAATGATATCCATGTTTAATCCTTTATTGGAACCACATGTACGAAATGATATACAATTTTGAACATGCCCATATGAGTCCTTTTCCAATTCCTCCTTTAACTTCTCAAATGCTTCATCTACCTCTTCCATAGTCTTTGAAAATAACAAATGTTGAACAATGTTTGTTGCTTGGATTTCAACTGAATATTTCTTTGGAAAATAATTCTTTAATTTATGTTAAATATAATGTAACCTCAACAAGATGACTGTACATTTCCAGTTGTCGTGGATAGCTTCACATTCTTTTCTTGATTTGCTTAAGTCTATTTAGCTCAGCTATTTTCCTTTTGCACATCACTTCTACATTAACTCTTCTCATTGTACTTTTTCCTTACATTCTCAATATACTGAATACTATTTCTACTCTATTCTTTCTCTCTGCATTTCTTGTTTCACAATTTATCATGGTATCAGAGATGCAATAGTAAGCCTCTTCACACAGACTGGAGAGAAACCTGATCCTAAAACAATGTAGATCTTACACTGTGAACGAGAGAACAAGACGCGAGACACTTCACAAAGATTGGAGAGAAAGCCATTGTTCGTATTTCGCTCAAAAGATCGTCGCGGGAAACTCCCATGAGGAAGCAGAGCACTATACGTTCGAAAGATCGAGGAAGCAGAGAATACAGAAGAAGAAAGTTTAAAGAATCGTGAACAATTTCAGATTCGTCAAAGATTCACGAAGAAGAGCTACAGGAGGCAGGAACATTTGAAGAATTCAAAGAAATTTGTTCAAATTAGTGAAAGATTGTTGAAGAAGGCATAATCGTTTAAATAATTTCGGGAATTCTCTCAAATCCATCATAGATTGTTGCAGAGAAGAAAATGCTTCAAAGAATTCGTGTAATTCTTTCAAATCTGTGAAAGATTCACGAATTTTCTTCCGCATGAAAAAATCTTTGCAAGAATAGAAAAGAACTCACGAAAGAAACCAAGAACAAGCAATAGTAGCCGTAATATCCATCCTGCAATCATATCTGAGGCAAAAATTTAGTTCAGAAGGGACGAGGAGAGTGTAGAAAAGGTGAAAGAATTACATCTGTTGGATTTTGCGCAGAGGACCAATAGCTATCGGATCCGTGAGAAAGTGCATAAGGTTTAGTCCTATGGAGCGCACAGAAGAAAAGTCTACTTGCAAAGTCACGAAATATCGAAATCATCTGGACCATCGATCAAGGAGGACACGTGACGAGATCTCGGCATTTCGCTGACTCACAGGGTGTAAAGGTCAAAAGACTGTCATGAGAATTTGTGAATCATGAAATCCCGATTCATTCTAGACTGTTGGATTGAGAAAGATCGTGAGTCGTCGATCTAACGCTTTCACGAAATCAAGAATCGAGAGTTGGACGAGCAAAGGAGACTGCACTCTGAACCCCAATACGTGAAATCCCAAAATCATCTCGACCATCCATCAATTAGGACACGTGGTAGCAGATCCAAGCACCATCAAAATTTCGGCATTTCGGAGTTCAGGATATCGGAGGTCTTGTTGAAGAAGGTCGGGACACTCCACGACGAAAGTCCCAAAATCCTGAAAAGATCACAGTCGTCCATTCATTAGCACACATGGCAACACATCCAAGCGCCATCAAAATTTTGGCATTTCGGAGTTCGGGATATCAGAGGTCTTGTTGACGAAGGTCAGGATACTCCACGGCGAAAGTCCCGAAATCCCGAAAATATCACAGCCGTCCATTTGTTGGGACACGTGGTGGAGATCAAGGAAACCGTTGGTATTTCAGCTACCAGGGTTTCAAGTTGACAGAGGATTTGTGTCACTAGGGGTCGCAAGTCGCGAAATCGTGAAACGTAGGAGGACCATCCATATTGAGGAGACGCGTGGCAGCAATCCAGGATTTCGAGAGATTTTCTGAAACGAGAAGTACTCTTTGCCATTTTGGCATTTTGCCTATCGGTATTTAGGGGGTCAAGAGGATAGGAGATCGGGCACTTGAGTCGCGGAACCTTGAAACAAGACTGTGGTCTTATGGGTAGTGGTCACATGGACCAAGGCATAACTCAAGGGGCTAATGCGATAAAGGTCATTTTGGAATTTCGGTCATCCAAGAGATAAGAGGTCAAGAGCTTTGCATCATAAAACCCCGAAATAGGACTGTGGTCATATGGGAAGCGGTCACATAGACTGGAGGTATAGCCTTGGGGATAATTGTTGTTAAAGAAATTTCAACAAATTGGCATTTCGGAGATCGGAAGGATGAAGGGTCAAGGTCTCTTGACATTAGGAAACAGGAAGTCCCGAAACGTGAAATCTTGGAAAGGCGTTTGAATAAGCATCGGTATATTTCAGATTTCGGCAAATTGAGGGATAGGGAAATTAGCAGACTTGGTTTAGGCACAAGAAATAGGTAAACACAAATTTTTTCCAATTTTTTTTTTTTCTGTTTTGTTCAAATTCTTTAAATATGGCAACGTCTAGCAATTTAGGACCAACTCAGGATCCAATTCTTTTTGGAAATAACTATGAGTTTTGGTCTCTTCGAATGAAATCCTTCTTGCAAGCACAAGAGTGTTGGGATCCAGTGGATCTTGGATATGTGCAACTAGATCCAGCAGACCTTGCCGCCACGACAAACCAACAGAGAATTACTCAGACAACTTGGAGGAACAGAGAAAATAAAGCTAAATTATGGATTCACAATTCTGTGGATGATTCGATTTTCTCAAAAATCACAGGCAGGGATACTTCAAAACAGGCCTTGGACATCCTTAAATCAACCTACCAAGGCAATGACAAGGTCAAAATAGTCAAACTGCAGACCTTGAGGACACAATTCGAGACTTTAAGAATGATAGAGTCTGAAAATCTGGATCATTTTATGACCATAGTCATGGGAATCGTGAACCAGATCAGATTGACTAGTGAAGCCATCACTGACCAACGCATTGTTGAGAAAGTCCTCAGAAGTTTGCCAAAGAAATTCAAAATGGTTGTTACAACAATCCTTGAATCCAAGGACCTGTCACATTTTTCAACAGATGAACTGACTGGTTCCCTGGTGACACATGAGACCATACTGCATCTCACAGATGATTCAATCACCAATACCTTCAAAACTCAATTCGCCTTCAACAGAGGGAGAGGCAGAGGAAGAGGCAGAGGTCACCAAGGACGAGGGAGTACTACAAGTGACCAACACTCGAATGTAGGTAACAGGCAATAGAGCCAACATCAAAATTTTCAACGTCACAGACAACAACACCAGAATTAAAATTTTCAGCCTCAAAGAGGCAGAGGGAGAAGATCAAATGACAAATGAAGCATACAATGCTATTACTACAAAAAATATGGGCACTATGAATCTGAATGTCGGAAGAAGCAGGAAAATCATCTCTGAGGCAGAGCACATGTGTCAAATCATACGGGAGTGATCCAGGTGGATATCGGTGGCCACCCACCTTTTCCAAATGGCTCAAAATGACTTTCCGACAATTTTGGCAATTTACTATTTTTAGTAGTGTTTTTGGTTCATGAACTTTCAGGGCCATTTTGTGGCCCTAAACGATGTTTTTTTGGGTATGTTGATCTCAAAAATTAGCAGCTATGATGCTATTTTGTCTTGAGCATTGTAGGCCTCGGATAGATCTTTCCAACGAGCTATCACATTCCTAAAACGGAGATCGTATGCAAAAGTTACGACCCTGGGAAGTCGATGTACTCACTTACCCAAACGGGGCCCACATGACTTTTGGCGCTTCATCTCCTAGGGTTAGGTTTTTGGAAGTCTAGGACTTTTGGCATTCCCGTTTATTGTAAAAATACCTTCAAAGCCTCATTGTAATCATCTTCTTGCGAATGCGAGTAGCCGTCACATCTCTTCTCAGAGATAAGTTGCCACCATTCTAGCGAGTCTTTTACTCCATATTTTTACAGTCTTTGTACATTTCTTTGATTAATAGAAATCGTGTATTACTGTATATCTGTGTTTATGGTTGCATCCCTCATACATTTTTTTTATATTATTGAATGTCTACAATATCTCTGTGCATTTCTTTATTATATCTCTGCTCTCATTTCGTGCCGAAAATAATCTAGATCAATGGTATCAGAGTAGGCTGCTCTTGATCATTTTTTCAGTGCATGTCCTCGACGAGGTCCGAGTATAGAAAGTTGGGTCTCGAGCTTGTCTCTCTTGAAGACAATCACTCTCACACACCCAAGAAACCCTCAATGGAAGAAGAAAATAAAAATGACGGAGCAGACGATCCTATCAATCTATTGCTTGAGCAAGCTCTCATGCGACAGAGGGACGAAATGATGGAGAATTTTTCCCACATCCTTCAACGCATGCCGATAGCATTAGGCGCATCTTCATCAAGCGGCCACTTTGGAGGCACCTCACCTTTCAAGGTACAAGTTAATTTTGATATTCCTGTATTTGAAGGACAGATAGATGCAAAAGCCCTAGAAAAATGGTTAACTCTGTTGGAAGGTTATTTATCTGTTCACAATTTTTCCGACAAAGAAAAGATCACCTTTGCACTCCTTAAAGCTTTCCCTCATGTCAAACATTGGTTGGAAACTTACTGGGATCAAAGTTCCACATAGGAGTCTAGAATATATGGGGCCGATCCCACTTGGGGTTTTTTTGTGGATGTGATAAAAGAACAGTATTACCCTATTGGCAACTATGAGGACCAGTACATGAGAAGGACCACACTACGGCAAGAGAGGGGCCAAGAAGTTCCAGAGTTCACCAATATCTTCCATACCTTGTGCACCAAGCTTGGTATCAAAGACTCCGAGCGAAATTTGGTTCTGAAATACCGTGGGGATATACACAGATACATCCAAACTGAAATGGATTTTCTGGACATCTCATCACTCGGTGCTGCTTATTGATATGCTGTTAAAAATGAGCAAAAATTTAAGCACCAGAACAAACGGGAATTCAGGTCTGGAAATCCGCAACAACCAAAGTATGACAAAGACGTCCCTAACAAGCAGTCTCCTGAAAACCAGTCCAAGACACAAGAAAAGAAGGGTCACGGGAAGACAAAGAAGGACACCGGAAAATGGTGTGAATTCCACAAAATCCCCCCCTAGCACAACACCGATGAATATCGCTCAAAACAGTCATTGGTGGCCAAGATGAAATACAAAGAGCCGAACCCTGATTCAGAATTTGATTCTGAAAATAATGGTAAAGGACAGATCATTAACACATACCCCATTGCTATTGTCGTGACCGCAATAATTCAACCATAAGAACCAACAGATTCTGAAGAGGGGGAGCGCATTTTTCATTCACAGATGTGGGTGAAGGGGACTCCACTGCATTTTATTGTTGATAGTGGAAGCCATAAGAACCTCATCTCAGTAGAGGTCATCAAACAGTTGGGATTTTCGACAACACCAAACCCGCAACCATACAACATCGGGTGGCTTTGGCAAGGACGAGATCTCTGTGTCAACCAACAGTGTTGATTGTCATAAAAAATCCAACCCTTCAAGGATAAGGTATTATGTGATGTTGCCCCACTGGATGTCTCTGATGTTCTCTTGGGCCAACCATATATGTGGAGACGCCATGCTATTTATGAGTCTCGACCCCGTAGTGTCATTGTTACTTTGGGGGGTCATCTCTACAGAACACCAAAGGTAGTTCCGACTATTGTTCCATCTAAAAAGTGCTGCAAGGTAGTATCTCATACTGCGAAATTCATCTTCTTCACAATCCGTTCAAAAGGAGAACAAAAGGACACTGCAACCACTACAGCCTTGCCCCAAGCACCTTCTATCCAACAGAAGCAGGGTGACAAGGCTGCAGGAAAGTGCAAATATTTCTTCTGCACATCGTCCTCTCATGTATCTTGACTTGTTGAGCAGCCTCAACCGCAATAGCTTCGTGAAAAATTTCCACAAACTGAGCAGCCCGACATCTCTAGCATGACAAGCAGCTCACCAAGATGCAGATTCAACAGATGCTTCTGCCTCTCCCCCGGGAACTCAACGCAATGGAGACCATTGCTTCCTAAGGACGGAGGATTGATCTAGGTGGATATCGGTGGCCACCCACCTTTTCCAAATGGCTCAAAATGACTTTCTGGTAATTTTGGCAATTTACTATTTTTAGCAGTTTTTTTGGGTCATGAACTTCCGGGGCCATTTTAAGGCCCTAAACGATGTTTTTTGGGGTATGTTGCTCTTGCAAAATACCATCTACAATTTTATTTTGACTCAAGCATTGTAGGCCTCGAATAGATCTTTTCAATGAGCTATCACATGCCTAAAACGGAGATCGTATGCAAAAGTTACGACCCTGGGAAGTTGATGTACTCACTTATCCAAATGGTGCCCACATGAATTTTAGCGCTTCATCTCCTAGGGTTAGTTTTTTGGATGTCTAGGAATTTTGGCATTCTCATTTATTGTAAAAATGCCTTCAGAGCCTCATTGTAATCATCTTCTTACAAATGCAAGTAGCCGTCACATCTCTTCTCAGAGATAAGCTGCCACCATTCTAGCAAGTCTTTCACTCTGTATTTTTATAGTCTCTGTACATTTCTTTGATTAATAGAAATTGCGTATTAATGTATATCTGTGTTTATGGTTTCATCCACGATACATTTCTGTTATATTATTGAATGTCTGTAATATCTCTGTGCATTTATTTATTATATCTCCACTCTCATTTTGTGCCGAAAATAATCCGGATTAGGGAGGAACCTCAAAAGGTATGTTTCTCTCATGCCAAAAGACTGAAGAACAACCTAAAGATATCTAGTTGTTCGACAGTGGATGCAACAATCACATGACAGGTAACAAATATTTACTTTCATGCATTGATTCTTGAATCTCATCTGATATTACACTTGGAAATGATTCCTTAGTCAAAGTTCAAGGCAAAGGAACTATACATATTCTTACTAAACAAAATGAAAAGAAAGACATAAACAATGTCTATCATGTTCCAGATCTGAAACATAATCTGCTAAGTGTAGGACAACTCATTGAACATGGCTATAAGGTACTCTTTGAGGTATTATCTTGCAAGATCTATGACAAAACCCCAAGTAGAAAATTGATTTATGAAATCCACAAGACTCATAATAAGATGTTTCCCCTTACACTCAGAACTGCAAATCTGATTCAGCCATATGCACAAAGTGCATCCACCCTGAATGAAACAATGGTTTGGCATACAAAATTTGGATACCTACCCTTTAAGAGTCTTAGTCTTCTTCAGAAGCACTCCATGGTCAAAGGTC
>JZKD02S0208476.1:0-12471 GCA_000966675.3 Picea glauca
TATAAATTCGGTGTTAAGGGTAAAGTAAACTCGTGGGTTTACTATCATGGTAGTCCTTTCGAGGGACTCACTCTGACTCTAGAGTGCGAGGAAACTTCCCGAGAGAAGTGCCTTCAGGAAATTAAACCAGGGCATAGCACGAGCCAAGTAGATAGGACAATTCTCAAGGGAACAGACTCGTATTATGTTCCTACTCATTCTATACATAAACTGATTATGGTCATATAAGTATAAGTATGTATCCCTTGTCTCCAAATCAAAACACAGGAAAACACTTCCATACAGAAACCATTTATGAGCGTATAAACATGAGCATGCATTCGATTAAAAAATACAAGACATAACACGTATCAGAAAACACCAGGTGTGACGCGACTGCTGAGAGGGGTGCTCGTTTCCACCCAATCGTAGGCTCAGTGACTCCAAACGGATTGACCACTAGCCACCCCCGAGCTAGACAACGATGCTTGAGGTTCAATTTTCTACTTCCAGTTCCATGGAAGTCAAGGACGAAGGTTACTCTCCTTCTCCTCTGTTCAGAACTCGTTGTGTTTCCAGAGTTTCTCCAGTTCTTCCCCGCGATCCCTGTCGCGCACGTTCTCTCTCTCACCCTTTACCACACTTCCTCTCTTGCCTTTTCTCTGCAAGATTGCGTGTGGCGCGAATTTCCCCGTTTGCGGTCAAGTCTGGGAGCTGTTACGAATGGGCGGTTCACCCCCATCCCCTCATTAACTCTTGAGGAGCCTCCCCACCTACCAATCTGACGAGAAATCCATTCTGGGGTCAGAGAGTTGCTTTGGTCTTTGATCAAGTAAAACCAGTACGGTATTGGCTCGATGGAAGTTAACACAACCAGTCCAGGTCCCTTCCACCACCTCTCATTAGCCATCGTGGTCTCTTTTAGCACATCCCCCTCCCAGCAGCCATGCAACACGTATTCATAACATAATTTACATTCATCGACCTTTTATAAAAAGGTCCGTCAAATCAAACATTCACCTTTTTGAGTTTGCCATAGTTCTTGGCCAATATAGTTATTTTTATAGACTGGGGGAAACAGGGTGTTACAATTCCCTCCCCCTTAAAGGAACATCGCCCTCGATGTTCTATCTATCAATATGACATGTATGTACAGAAGTAAACAAAATCGGATATGCCTGTTTCATGGCATCTTCCATTTCCTAGGTAGCCTCATCTGGGCCAAAATGTTTCCNGTTTATGTGGCTGTAATTTACACTTATCAACAGCCTTAGGGGCTATATAACTCAAATTTGAACCAGGGTCAATTAGAATAGACACTAGATGGTTAGTGATCATACCTTCTTGTAAATTGTCCGACTGTTCTGTTGTCGGTGTGGGCAGTCCCTCAGTAGATGTTCTTCTCCACAACCCCAACATTTTAAGGGTTTTTTCTTTGGGTTATCAATCTTTCTTGGGGTAGATCCAAAAGGTTTATTTCCGCTCTGGGAAGGGAAATTTTGCTGGTGTACACTTCGGGTTGGGAGGCTCATCCTTGAGTCCTTTTTATAGTTTTTAAATCTTGGGGATTTAAACCCCTTTTTCTGGAATCTTGAACTATTCTTCTGCTTCCAGCCTTCACGAGGTTTTGTCCGATGCCCAAGCTGTTCATAACAATATCTTGCCTTTCGGATAGTATCTTCTAGGGTCTTTGGCTCGTCAAACTCAATCCTGTTCTGATAGTCCTTAGGTAGTCCACTAATGAATCGTTGCACCTTTGCCTTTTATGCTTTTATATAGGGTACGTACCTCAACAATTCGAGGAATCTGCTGACATATTCCTCTATGGTGTGTTGCCCCAGCTTGAGTTCATAGGATTCTTTAGTCTTTTCGTCGAAATACTTTTTCGACAGATACTTCTTTATGAAGTATTTCTCAAACCGTTCCCAAGATAGGTCTTCTTCGTGAATCCCTTTTACGTTCCTAAGGTCTTCCCACCAAATGGAAGCCTTCCCATTCAGGTTGAAAGTGACTACTCGGGCCTTCAAATTTTCCAAGAAGTTATGGACTCTGAAATACTTCTTTAGTCCAAGTAGCCAGGCCTCCGGTTCCTCTCCCTTCTTTATTTCACCGTTGAAAGAAGGTGGTTTGGCCTTCTTGAATTCTTCGACATTATGATTTTTGGAATGATTTTGCTTCTTCCATTTTCTTCGAGAATAAGAACTGGTTATGCTACTAGAAGATCCCTCCGAGTTGCTAGTTTCCTTTCCAGAGGAATCATCCGACGCTTGTCCCTTATCTCTGGGGTGAATCTTTCTCGAGGTGCTCCTCCCAGTGTGGCCACTTAAAGGACTATGTTTCCGTATTCCAGGTGGGCTTTGACTTCTCTTTGTCTGTCATTGGTCTGCATGACTGGTGTCAGGTCCATGCTGCAATTGTATTTGTATGTCGGATAAGCTCTGCAACAACACTGCATTAATTTTCGTTTGCTTCTCTTGCTCTTTTATCAACCTCTCGTTGTCGGCCTTGCAGCTCTGTAGTTCGACCATGAGGCTTCTCACAGTCTCAACTAGATCTGGAGGGGTCTCTACCGCTCTCCTTTCGTCAGACTCTTCGTCTCTATTGTGGGATCCATCTCCCACTTCGTGGTGCGTCACCATTCTATGCGGCTGCAGTTTCCCGCGGTTGATCATTCGCTTGTTGTGCAAGAAAAACATGTGTTGTTAGTCAACATTATATTCATTCACAATCAACGCATAATTCATATTTTTCAAATGCATACAGACAATAGGAATTTTCATTTTTAACTTCGGCGTTTGATAAGGGGGGTTAGGATAGAGAGTTACTCATTTTAAGAGTACTTTAGATGGAGTTTCTGCGCAACTCGTCCATGAGCCCAAGCAGGCCAAGTGTTATAACCATGCTCTGATACCAATTTGTAACATACCCACTACGACCTAATAGATTTTTCGCCTTTTTCTCCTTTTTCTCGAGGGACAAAATCCTCGAGTTCCTACGAGGTCCTAGTGCAGGCTAGCTCTTCCTGTCGGAATCTTCACTCAACCGATCCACTAGTTCTTTCATTGAAAACTCGTCGTGTACAACTCAATCACTAAGCGCGGGCTTCACCTCCATGTGATCATCGAATATGATCCCGGGCAAAGCCAAGAGGCGCTTTTCGCAATTCACGACTCATCGATGCTTGAGAGTCAAGTCCTTCAACTCTTCAAACCCCGAAACACGAAATCGTACCTTCATTGAGATCGACGACTGCGAATTTCCCCCTAATCTGACGGTCCTGGCCGTATCGAGATTTCGGTAACTGGGAGTTCGAAATGCAAGAGAGTCGAGTATTTCAACTATTTGAACCTCGAAACCTGAAATCTGATACGTGAATTCTTGTACGAGATCCGATGGTACTCGATGATATGGATCCAACGGTCCAGATCTCTTCAGAGTTTCGTGAACTGGGAGTTCACGATGCAACGACTCCAGAACTCCTGTCACTCAAATCCCCGAAATTCCGATATGGGAATTCGTGTAGGAGATCAACGAACCTCGTTGATCTGGATACTCAGCCTTAACCCCCTTGTTGTCCTACGAGATACTCAGCCTTAACCCCCTTGCTGTCCTACGAGATCCAATGGCTTACGGGGTTTAGGAGCTTTCCTCGAACTCTGACCGCTCACCACACGTCTCCTCCGATGGACGGTCCAAATCCTCCCGGAGTTTCGTGAACCGGGATTTCACGACTTGCGAAGACGAAGGGTCTTTCCCTTTGGTTTCTCAGGTGTTGAAACATCGAAATGCCGAAACGCCGAAACCTATTCACACTAAGCTAATTCAGAGTTTCGCATACCGGGACTTCGCGACTTGCGACGACGAAGGGTCTTGCCCTTTGGTTTCCCGGGTGTCGAAACACTGAAATGCCAAAATGCCGAACCTATTCACACTAAGCTAATTCAGAGTTTTTCACACCGGGACTTCGCGACTTGCGACGATGAAGGGTCTTGCCCTTTGGTTTCCCGGGTGCCAAAACGCCAAAATGATGAAATGTCGATGAACGGATCCGGATACTCTGAAACTTTCAGGACATTGCCAAGTCCACCCTCCTGCCTATGCAAAGGTTAAAGTCGACAGGCAATAGAGCTCCGACAGATCTTTCAGAGGGTTCTTAGGTAAATTATCCCTAGGCTTGGTGACCTGAGAAAGTCTTCCTAATTCGCCGAGCTATAAATTCGATGATAAGGGTAAAGTAAACTCGTGGGTTTACTATCATGACCGTAGTCCTTTCAAGGGACTCACTCCGACTCTGGAGTGCGAGGAAACTTCCCGAGAGAAGTGCCTTCGGGAAATTAAACCAGGGCACAATGTGAGCCAAGTAGATAGGACAATTCTCAAGGGAACAGACTCGTATTATGTTCCTACTCATTCTATACATAGACCGATTATGGTCATATAAGTATAAGCATGTATCCCTTGTCTCCAAATCAAAACACAGGCAAACACTTCCATACAGAGACCATTTATGAGCGTATAAACATGAGCATGCATTCGATTCAAAAACACAAGACATAACACTTATCAGAAAACACCAGGTGTGACGCGACTGCTGAGAGGGGTGCTTGTTTCCACCCAACCATAGGCTCAGTGACTCCAAACGGATTTACCACTAGCCACCCCCGAGCTAGACCACGATGCTTGAGGTTCAATTTTCTACTTCCAACTCCACGGAAGTCAAGGACGAAGGTTACTCTCCTTCTCCTCTATTCAGAACTCTCTGTGTTTCCAGAGTTTCTCCAGTTCTTCCCCGCGATCCCTGTCGCGCGTGTTCTCACTCTCCCCCTTTACCACACTTCCTCTCTGTTGAAATAATGTAACTGCAAAGAGTATTCTTATTATTATTTGATATATTATTTATAGGATTAATCCCCATTATGGATTAATCATGTCGGTAATTATATTAGGACCAAATCCCCTTTTGCGGATTGGTCAACAGACAATTATAATAGGCAGAATAAGAAGTCGGCCCCAACAGTTAATAAGAAGACCCAGAAATATAATAAAGGTGGGTTTACCCACCCAGATTAAAAATTCGGCCCTGCCAGTGAAGAAACACTTCACACATGCCAGAACTTGTATAAATAAAGGAGGCTAGCGCCTCATTTGAACACAACTCACTTGCTCATTTTCTTATGAGGCAAGCTACAATTACCAGTTGGAGAGAGAANCCAGCCTTCACGAGGTTTTGTCCGATGCCCAAGCTGTTCATAACAATATCTTGCCTTTCGGATAGTATCTTCTAGGGTCTTTGGCTCGTCAAACTCAATCCTATTCTGATAGTCCTTAGGTAGTCCACTAATGAATCGTTGCACCTTTTCCTTTTATGCTTTTATATAGGGTACGTACCTCAGCAATTCGAGGAATCTGCTGACATATTCCTCTATGGTGTGTTTCCCCAGCTTGAGTTCATAGGATTCTTTAGTCTTTTCATCGAAATACTTTTCCGACAGATACTTCTTCCTGAAGTATTTCTCAAACCGTTCCCAAGATAGGTCTTCTTTGTGAATCCCTTTTACGTTCTTAAGGTCTTCCCACCAAATGGAAGCCTTCCCATTCAGGTTGAAAGTGACTACTCGGGCCTTCAAATTTTCCAAGAAGTTATGCACTCTGAAATACTTCTTTAGTCCAAGTAGCCAGGCCTCCGGTTCCTCTCCCTTCTTTATTTCACCGTTGAAAGAAGGTGGTTTGGCCTTCTTGAATTCTTTGACATTATGATTTTTGGAATGATTTTGCTTCTTCCATTTTCTTCAAGAATAAGAACTGGTTATGCTACTAGAAGATCCCTCCGAGTTGCTAGTTTCCTTTCCAGAGGAATCATCCGACGTTTGTCCCTTATCTCTGGGGTGAATCTTTCTTGAGGTGCTCCTCCCAGTGTGGCCACTTAAAGGATTACGTTTCCGTATTCCAGGTGGGCTTTGACTTCTTTGTCTGTCGTTGGTCCGCATGACTAGTGTCAGGTCCATGCTGCAATTGTATTTGTATGTCGGATAAGCTCTGCAACAACACTGCATTAATTTCCGTTTGCTTTTCTTGCTCTTTTATCAACCTTTTGTTGTCGGCCTTGCAGCTCTGTAGTTCGACCATGAGGCTTCTCACAGTCTCAGCTAGATCTGGAGGGGTCTCTACTGCTCTCCTTTCGTCAGACTCTTCGTCTCTATTGTGGGAGCCATCTCCCACTTCATGGTGCGTCACCATTCTATGCGGCTGCAGTTTCCCGCGGTTGATCATTCGCTTGTTGTGCAAGAAAAACACGTGTTGTTAGTCAACATTATATTCATTCACAATCAACGCATAATTCATATTTTTCAAATACATACAGACAATAGGAATTTTCATTTTTAACTTCGACGTTTGATAAGGGGGTTAGGATAGAGAGTTACTCATTTTAAGAGTACTTCAGATGGAGTTTCTGCGCAACTCGTCCATGAGCCCAAGCAGGCCAAGTGTTGTAACCATGCTCTGATACCAATTTGTAACATACCCACTACGGCCTAATAGATTTTTCACCTTTTTCTCCTTTTTCTCGAGGGACAGAATCCCCGAGTTCCTACGAGGTCCTAGTGCAGGCTAGCTCTTCCTGTCAGAATCTTCACTCAACCGATCCACTGGTTCTTTCATTGAAAAATCGTCGTGTACAACTCAATCACTAAGCGCGGGCTTCACCTCCATGTGATCATCGAATATGATCCCGGGCAAAGCCAAGAGGCGCTTTTCGCAATTCGCGACTCATCGATGCTTGAGAGTCAAGTCCTTCAACTCTTCAAACCCCGAAACACGAAATCGTACCTTCATTGAGATCGATGACTGCGAATCTCCCCCTAATCCGACGGTCCTGGCCGTATCGAGATTTCAGTAACCGGGAGTTCGAAATGCAAGAGACTCGAGTATTTCAACTATTTGAACCTCGAAACCTGAAATCTGATACGTGAATTCTTGTACGAGATCCGATGGTACTCAATGATATGGATCCAACGGTCCAGATCTCTTCGGAGTTTCGTGAACCGGGAGTTCACGATGCAACGACTCCAGAACCCCTGTCACTCAAATCCCCGAAATTCCGATATGGGAATTCGTGTAGGAGATCAACGAACCTCGTTGATCTGGATCTAACGGTCACCATCCCTCTTGAGCTTAAGGGCAGTGAAGGACACTCAGCCTTAACCCCCTTGCTGTCCTACGAGATCCAATGGATTACGGGGTTTAGGAGCTTTCCCCGAACTCTGACCGCTCACCACGCATCTCCTCCGATGGACGGTCCAAATCCTCCCAGAGTTTCGTGAACCGGGATTTCACGACTTGCGAAGACGAAGGGTCTTTCCCTTTGGTTTCTCAGGTGTTGAAACACCAAAATGCCGAAAAGCCGAAACCTATTCACACTAAGCTAATTCAGAGTTTCGCATACCGGGACTTCGCGACTTGCGACGACGAAGGGTCTTGCCCTTTGGTTTCCCGGGTGTCGAAACACTGAAATGCTGAAATGATGAACCTATTCACACTAAGCTAATTCAGAGTTTTTCATACCGGGACTTCGCGACTTGCGACGACGAAGGGTCTTGCCCTTTGGTTTCCCGGGTGCCAAAACACCAAAATGATGAAATGTCGATGAACGGATCCGGATACTCCGAAACTTTCAGGACATTGCCAAGTCCACCCTCCTGCCTATGCAAAGGTTAAAGTCGACAGGCAATAGAGCTCCGACAGATCTTTCAGAGGGTTCTTAGGTAAATTATCCCTAGGCTTGGTGACCTGAGAAAGTCTTCCTAATTCGCCGAGCTATAAATTCGGTGATACGGGTAAAGTAAACTCGTGGGTTTACTATCATGACCGTAGTCCTTTCAAGGGACTCACTCCGACTCTGGAGTGTGAGGAAACTTCCCGAGAGAAGTTCCTTCGAGAAATTAAACCAGGGCACAATGTGAGCCAAGTAGATAGGACAATTCTCAAGGGAACAAACTCGTATTTTGTTCCTACTCATTCTATACATAGACCGATTATGGTCATATAAGTATAAGCATGTATCCCTTGTCTCCAAATCAAAACACAGGTAAACACTTCCATACAGAGACCATTTATGAGCGTATAAACATGAGCATGCATTCGATTCAAAAACACAAGACATAACACTTATCAGAAAACACTAGGTGTGCGCGACTGCTGAGAGGGGTGCTTGTTTCCACCCAAACATAGGCTCAGTGACTCCAAACGGATTTAGCACTAGCCACCCCCGAGCTAGACCACGATGCTTGAGGTTCAATTTTCTACTTCCAACTCCACGAAAGTCAAGGACGAAGGTTACTCTCCTTCTCCTATGTTCAGAACTCTCTGTGTTTCCAGAGTTTCTCCAGTTCTTCCCCGTGATCCCTGTCGCGCGCGTTCTCACTCTCCCCCTTTACCACACTTCCTCTCTGTTGAAATAATGTAACTGCAAAGAGTATTCTTATTATTATTNTAAAGTGAGTAGTAGAGAACCATCCATGTAGTATTTTACTCATAGTGCATAGTGCATTTTCCATTAGTCCATCAACTCATGCAGCTCAGATACTTCCATCTTCACCTTCCATGTCTACACCTGGATCTACAACAAAAGATGGGCACATATTATAGACCCCTCTTTCTAGGTAAAATCAATGTTGTGTTGTGAATTGGTGAATAACCATTCCTTTCTTATTTTTCGAAGATGATATAAGATATCAACTCTAACAAAATGTTATGTTGTGAGAAAATCTAATAACCAAGGGAGAGAATCTTCCAACCGAGCATTCTTCTTGGTGATATTAGACATGAGCAAAGAGTGACAACTCTTAAAATCATATGCTCAAACTGATGGAGCATATTTACAAAAGAAAAAAAAGTGATTTGGAGTTTTGTTCTTGCCACACAATGGACATTAGGGTACACAATTACTAAGATTTCAAGCATCTCTCTATGGGAAAACCACCATTAATTAAGGCCCAATCAAAACAAGGTTTTTAGCGCTCTAAGTGCCACTTCTAGATAAATTTTAGACGATAAAATCCAAGTCTTCTTAGACTTGATTCTTTAGTTTTTTGTTGAACTTTCCCTCAAGCCCAAGCCTATTAGAAATCCATTTCAATACTATTGGGGTCAAAAAATGATATTGAATCAACATTGTTTTGACATTTATACGCCAAAATTAGGCTTGTCAAGAATATCACCGTGTTTTCATTTTCTTTGAATTTGACATCGTTTTGTAGACACCATTATATCAATGTCCTAATTTAAGAACATCAGTATACCCATAATTATGAATTTCGATCTATCAACGAGTGCATGACAATTATATCTCCATAAAATTTCAATTTCACAACATTATTAAGGGTCTTTAAACTCATTGGAAAGGCCCATACTCTGCATTGATTGCAATTGGGAAATCAACATTGGATAAATCATAATAATGTTACAAATGTCAATAAATTGATGCCTGGGAAATCAAAACAATGTCCCTAATGTCAATTGTCAACGTCATTGAGCACATTTTGCAATACGACCTCTAACCCACAATTCTACAATTCTTCACTATGGAAATCAACGCCAGTGACGCGGAGCAATGTTTCCAGTGGTATTGAATTCAAGCTTGGCAACAATCATATTCGTAGTATCCTAACATTGTTGGCAAATCATCAATGTTGTTGAGCTATTGCAACCATGAATCATCATTATTTCTTGTATTGAACTCATGACCACAAACAACACTAATTAAGAGCATTAGTATGGGAATACAAAGGGAAAAATGCAAAATTGTGAGATGGAGATTGCATAGAATAATGTACCGGGAATAAATATATAACTATATCTGGTACTTTTAAAAGAATCTTTATGACATTTTTTGATCTGTAAATTGTCGTGGATATTCCACTAGAACAATTTGTCACAACAAATCTAATAAAATACTAAAAATATTTACTATTAAGGTTATTTTTCCTTTAGATCTCTAGAATATTTAGTTACTAATTTTTTTCTTATGCATGAAATAGATAAAATGCGGAAAATAGAGAATAGTAAAATACAATCACACCATTCACAAATAGACACAAGATATGACCTAGGAAACCCAATACAAGAGAAAACCCAACTAGAAGGTGAGGTTGTTCTGCTCTCTTAAATTTGTTGGTATATAAATGATTCAAGTATAAAGAAAGATGCACTCTCTATGGAGTTTCCTTTGAGTTGTGGCCTGTATGGCTGCTACATAATCTCTCCTCCTCTGTTATGCCCATAGAATACCACTCTCAAATGTTTTTCTCAACTATGGAACAAGATACAATGCAAAAGAATGGAAACCCTTCTCCTCCTAATGGCCCAAATTTAACATAGCCTGATAGCCATCTAGGGGTAGGTTTTTGACTTCCTCAACCTTCAATTGTGATAAGGGTTTGGACCTTTTAGAATGGTCTTATAAAATCCACTAAGTGGCTATCCCCACATGTCTAAGTAATGGAGGCTGATGTGGCATC
Source organism: Picea glauca (assembly GCA_000966675.3). Classification (NCBI taxonomy): domain Eukaryota; kingdom Viridiplantae; phylum Streptophyta; class Pinopsida; order Pinales; family Pinaceae; genus Picea; species Picea glauca. The sequence continues at coordinate 10,497 of JZKD02S0208476.1, forward strand.
CACTCGCACCATGGTGATCAATACCGTAGGTTAACTTGTGGGAGGCATAAATTTCTCATACAAAATCTGATTGATGAATACTTTGCAGCATTGGAAAGGTATTGGTGTGTAGAATATAGAATCTTCCTCCCTAGTAAGGTTTGGACCAAAAAACATGTTGTTTGATGCCATAAAATGGCTCCGAAATATTTTAAACGATTTTTTCGACCCAAATTTTCAAATTTAGACTAACCGCTAAAATGGCCCTGCAAGCTGATTCCTCCAATTTTTCCACCTAGAAAGTACTAAGATAGATGAAAAAATAATATAATGATCCAATCCGGATCATACCTCCCCATTTAGAGAGGCTTTTGGTTCCCAAAAACTTTACTGAATGAGGTGAGGAAATTTTTCCTCTACCTTCTCCTTAGAGTACCACTTTGCTTTGCCTGGAAGCTTTCCTTTCAACCCAATCCACCAAAGACCACACTGGCATTTTCTTGTAGTTCTAGACTGCTTCTGTAAAATTGTGTCCTCTGCCAACTTTGCTTGATAATTTGGTGCTAAGTCCTCTATGGAAGGTGTTATCACATATAGTTGTCAAGGGCAGCAGGTTGTCCAAGTCCGTGGTCTGCACAAGAAGTGTCCAAGCACAACATTCAAAAGCAGTCCATTTCGGGCTGAAATACAAGCAGTGGGCGGGTTCACTTTTCAACGGCAGAGATCCCCTGTGAAGTTCAGATTAGCGGCCCCTGGGCATTCAAAATTTTAAATTTGCGCGAGGTTTAGCACCAGACAGAAGCCCCAGATTTGCAGATCAAGCACCACGCATCCTTCTCCATTGGACGGTCATGATTTACTTCGAGAATTCAGGCTTCGGTAGTTTCGACTTCTCCCCTCCTGTTTTCCTCCGAAGCGTTTTCTCCTGAAGTCCACCGATCGCTGTCGTGTGTCCATCCAAATCTAATGGTAGTAGTTTTCTTCGAGACTTTGGGAATTTTTCTTTTCGGGGTTTCCCCTATCATTTTCCTCCGGAGTACTTTCTCCCGAAGTTTCAGATCAAGCGTCGTGTGTCCCTCCAGATCTGACGATCATATTTTACTTCATGACTTCGGGCTTCGGGATTTTTGGCTTCCCCACTCCCGTTTTCCTCTGAAGTAATTTCTCCTGGAGTTGCAGATCAAGCGTCGTGTGTCCCTCTAGATCAGATGATCATATTTTACTTCAGGAACCCGGGCTTCGGGAGTTTCAGCTTCCTCGCTCTCTTTTTCCTTCGAAGTAGTTTCTCCCAGAGTCCACAGATCCCTTCCGTGTGTCCTCCTCAGATCAACGGTCATCGTTCACTTCGGAGCTCCAACTCTACCTGCAGATTGCCCCCGAGATCTGGAGTGCCAAATTACGTGGAAGTCATCAGTTCAAACATGTGGCGCTCTCATCATTTATGACACCTGGCATCCAACTGGCGTCGACACATGTCGCTTCTCTTTTCATGATACGTCAACATAGTGACGTCAGACCACCGCGTCAGATCACCCTCCGAGAAGTGTTCTTGTTCAGCGCCAAAAGTAGCGCCATCTCCAAGTGCGGTTAGAATGATCATAAATTTGGTAGGGGGATAATATTTAGTGGTGGCCCTAAATTTAGCAGGTACGCGTAGATCGCGACCAAATCAATGACCACACTCCATTGCGGGGACGCAACATGCTCGAACGATAAATTTTTTGAGTGGTCCCACAATCGAAACCGCAGTATAGTAAAGGAGTTACATGGTAGAAGATGGTGAATTGTGGGCTCAAAAGCGGTGTGAATACAAACTGCCTTTGACAACCCCGCAATCATGTTCTTATATAACGACAAATGCCAGAGTAGTGCATGGCATCCCCTAGTCGTTAAGCCTCATCCTAATCCCAATGAGAGATCAATTAATGAAAAAGGAGTGGTGGTTGAAACCTCGACTCACTCCATAAATAGAAGGCGTGGAGGATCTGGTCGTGGA
>JZKD02S0208487.1:0-13464 GCA_000966675.3 Picea glauca
AATACACATTGCCAAGCACTTTAGCAGCGGAATAAACACAATGAACAACAATCATTCAATTCAGAAATACTCAGAAATTTAGGCAATGCCTGGGAAAACCCCAATGTGGGGAAACCCAATGAGAGAGAGAGATTTTATGAGCTTCAGGAAAGATATCAGCAGCAACAATACATTTACAGCCAAGAAAAATAACTTACAGCACCCAACTGTCCCAACTTTCTGCCTTGGAAAACATGCCCAGAAAATCCGTACTGCTGTATGGCCCTGCCTTCTTTCAGCACCTTGAAATCTGTGCCAAACAGCAGCTATACGGACAGCTACAGAAAACTTCCCAAAACACCAACAGAACACACCAAAAAACTGCCTTGAAATCTGCGCCCTCCTCTCTGTTGTACGGACTGTACGGATCCATACAGTAGGGCCTCTCTAACAACAGTAAGTTACAGCACTCTCACACAAAAATATTCTCTTGGGATTTGTGCCCAAGCTCTCTTGGGAAATGCGCCCTCCTTGCTGCCCTAACTTTCCTCTCTCAAGCTATTTCAGAAATCTCTCTCAATCTTCTTCTCATTGTGTCTTGCACACTACCCAATGCATTCTCTTATAATCTGATAGTGACCCTTCACCTTCTCCAACCCTAAATCTAATGGCCAAGATCTAATCTTGCCTTTACAAGATCAAGGGACATGATTCATTCCCTCCAAAATAAATCACTTAAAATATTAAAGTACATTTGCACTTTATAACATAAGTGCACTTTATGAGATAAAGTCATTTTAATATTAGAAGGTACACTTTATTAAAAAGTCACTTACATAAAATAACCACTTTATCACAACTTTATAAAAATCCATTTACAAAGTCAAGTGCCTAGTAGCGTAAGCATGAGGTTACATCCGCATACAAGACAAAACATGCGGAGTACCTCCCGAGCTAAAAAGCTAACATTTCTCACCTAGGGGTAACTAGAGAAGATCATGTCTCAGGGCCCCCAATGAAGACAGTGATCTCGATGATGATGATCAGTATTCTCCATAGACAACAACCCCTTAGATGCTTCCCCCCTCATCTAGCTCAACTCATTGCACTTGATCAACATAGTTCATCTGATGATGGTGGTCCAACACACATGAGGTACACTAGTCATTGTTTTATATAAAGTGTCACATTTAATGCATTAGGCATTTAGGTGAGGATCATGGGTTGAAGTGATATAATGGATCATGAGCTTGGAAGTTATGCCTTTTGCCTTGTTTCACCGTGGTGGCCATCATTTGTGTCCTAGTTCAGTGTTGTCACTCTTGGGGGAACAAGGGTACTACTGGGAGGATTTGATAGACGTATCGCTCCATTTCATACTTAACGCTTTTCATCCTGGGGCCTTCTGCAGTGTACTAATCTTTGGGTAATGGTTGTTGTTATCCCCTAGCCTAGGGATAACTAAGGAGATTATGTCTTGAGGCCCACAGGTCCCAGATATGGAGTACAGAGAGCTAGATCGACTTGAGCCTGGCCCTGGAGGGCCCATCCTTCTTCTTTAGTGCCTCTACCTTGTCAGCAGCAGCAACATCCATCCCGTCGGCCTGGTCCTTCAGCAGCAGTGGGTCTTGCTCCATGAGGTAATGAGTCTGGGTATCATGGTATGTGTCACTCTGATTCTCAAAACATTTGAATATGTGCATTTAATTCTTTTTACTTCTAACGTGTGCTTGGACCTTATGCCTTTCCACTTGTCCACACCTGGGGGGAATGACAGGATGCCCTAGTAAGCTGGTTCCCATAGGGTTTGAGTTTCCACTGGGGGGGGTCATGAAAGGTCATCGTCTGTTCCCATCATACTTACCACTTTTCATCTTTTTCCCTCTCATCCATCCCATACATTGGTCTGGGCATTGGGTTTGCCAAGCTAGCAAAGGGTTGTACCTTACCTTGTGGGAAGAAGGGGCTAAAGGCCCAAAGGGTAAAAGTAGCTGGCAAAAGATTAAAGCCAAAAGAATGAAACCTTCAGATGCTTCGCCTAGGGATCCCCGAGAAAGCAATAAAAGGCTTCTCAGCAAGAAACAGAGGGACCCGTAAAAATAATAAAATCAAGACCTAGTTGGACGATAGGGGGTCTCATCACGAGCCAGCCCATTAGGTCCATGGGCATGTAGCGGTATGACACTACCATTCAGCTGGTCACCACGCCAGGGTAGTGGCTCTTGGTGGCATAGCCAAGAGAAAGGGGGTCTCATCACGAGCCAACCTTCTCATTTCCGTGAAATGCTTGTGAGTAACATTGTCACCACTGGTCACCACGCCAGGACAGTGTCCCCTAACTAGTCTCTTGAAAGAAAAAAACAATAAGATAAAAAGATAAAAGGCATGAATGGGCTTGGAAACATTTTCGTCCATGACAAGGTGCAACTCACCCTCTTAAGAGGCACCCACAGGTAAGCCATACATTCCCCTGTCATCACTGCACCCATTGCTCAGACATCCCTTACCACCTCACCCACTTCTAACATTAGAATAGCCTAACCTACTAACTTTGTTGCTGCTGTTACTAAAGTAAGCTACAACCACATTTTGCAGCATTAAAAGCATCTAAAAGCAATTGAAAAAGTTGATTAATGCATTGCCTTACTTGCTTCAGACAAATGCTAGTATTATGATGTTAATGATTGATTATTCTTGGTCATTTTGAAGCTATTTAAGGCACTTGTTGTGAAGTCATCGTCTTATAAATATTGCTGCTACAAATTTCTGTTTACTTCACATTTATATCAGCCATTACTTTTATTGATGAAGTTCGTGGTTTTATGAAGTACTAACAACAAGTTGTACTTGCAAAAGACATATTTTCTTATTGCTTTGTTCTGGGCAGGTACATCTTGAAATTTCACTACTTCATTGGTTAAAACCTCGGGACTTTCTGATCAGTGGTGACTTGTGAGAGGGGGCTTTTAATAAGACATCTTAAACTTGCCTTCTCAAACCCCCAGGTCACCGGGGACGTCTCCCCTGGGCCTTCAACCCTAAATTGAAAGAGGCATCCTATTGAGGTGACAGTGATAGGATAACCTCAAGTTACGCCAATTTGCTCTTCTTTACCCTTTCCTTTGAGCAAAGTACAAATTGTGCGATAGCAGTTGTTACATGTACATAAAAAAGGCCCGTGGTTCATTCTCCTATGAGAAGAAGGGATAGAATGCCGAGGTTGATGCAACTGCTAGAAAAAATGAATAAGAAAAAGAAAGCATGTTATAAAAGAAAGAATAAATGATGGGATAATAAATGACTAAGTCAAAAGCGAAAGGTCTCGCTATGAGGCGATCACCACTAGTTCTAATGCATTGAATTCATATCAATTAAAAGGACTTAATCCTAGTAAGAAAAATAATGAATGCTTGAAACCTGAAAAGGGAACTTGCAAAAGATATAAAAGAATATCAAAAGGCAAGAAAGGGGTTTGGAATACACACACTGTCGAGGAAAGGGTATCTCAAGGAATAAGTGCTCCCTCTACAAAGGCGCTCATGGAGGTGGACAGAGCATGGTACCTTGCATGTCAATGACTCCATCACCATGAAGTAACCCCATGCCGTTTCATTCACCATACTTACACCTTGATGGGTTTTCTTGGGAAATACTTCTCTACTTGGGTACTGACACACCTAATAGGGTCTTTTAATGGTCCTCCCATACTTAAACTTTGCAAATTGCATAAAGTCTTGAGCTAATGTGAAGTTTGAAGAAGATCCCTAATGTGAATTGCTTATGTGGATTTTGTATTAAGTGGTGGCTTACTTTGTATGATTCTAATGGCTATGGTATCTTGTAGTTGTTTGTTTTACCTAATTCTGTGAGCCTTGCTTGGTCATGATGCACTCTTGACATGGTTCTTTGGAGGATGTTTTCATGTTTGTACCTAGGACATTATGCACTTTTCAGAGGACATTGCACACTTGACACAGACCGTTGGGTCCTTTGATGACGTGGCATGCCGTGAGGCACCTTTCCACACCTCTTGGGCCTTAGACGTTGAACATATAAGCTTAGATATTGCAGATATGGTCAGATGGGCTATTAGATGGGCAAGAAGCCCACACCTTGGACAATGCATCTTGGAGCATGTTAGACTTTGATTTGAGGACGTTGAACTTGGAGATGATTGGACACCCTTGGAGAGATGATGGACCCTTCTCTCACCTTGGACGTGTTGAGATTTGGGTACCAAGGAAAGTGATCCCCTTGTGTTTGTGAGTCTCTAAACACAAAGGGGGAGAGTATTACCCTCATGCTTGTACTTTATGTTTTAATTTCACTTTGACTTTATTCACTCAAGTTTAAAGTGACTTTATTCACTTAAGTCATAAAGTGACATTAATTTCACTTGAGTAAAGTGAATTAATGAACATAAAGTGAACTATGGAAACTTAAGTGGGTTTATGAGATCTAATCTCATCCACTCATCTTGGAGGAAGGCTTAGAGCTAATCTGGGCCCTTGGTTTTCTAGGTTAGCCTTGAGATTAGGCTAAAGGAGGCAAAGGAGAGTAAAGTGAGATTCATTGTTCACTTGAGAGAGTTGAGTGAAGTGGAAGAGAGGAAGTGAGGGTTTGAAGAGACTTGGGCGCATTTCTTGAGAGGAGGAGGGTGCATGAGACTTGAGGAGATGGAAGCTTAAGGAGGGCGCATCCTTGTGAGAGGCAAAGGAGCGCACTACAACAGGCAAGAGAAAGGGCACACCATTGTGAGTAGCATTGGGCGCATAGGCTTGAAGGAGAAGTGTATACATGTGAGCTTGCATACAAGCTTGAGAGGGGGTGCACTAGAGACTAGTGCACATCTAGCTTGTGAGAGGGGGTGCACCAAGGATTGAGGAGGACGCACAAGTGAGTTGGGGCACATTCATCAATTGCAAGGGCACTTACTTCAAGTCAAGCACAAAAGAAAAGGTTAAAGAGCAAGGGAAGGGCACAAAGGCCAGGGCAAAGTGCGCACCAAGGAAAAGGGTGCACAAACCAAGGCAAGGGGCGCAAGTACTAAAGGAACTCCATTGTCTAGATTGAGAAGAGCTCATACTTTGTATCATGTTCTTTTGGTTCATTTTCTCTTTGTAGCATTTGCATGAGATCTCCATAATATATCTATCTCTCTTACTAGTTTTCTCCATGGGGGTTTTTCCAGGGTCATGTTGACCAAAAATACATGTGTCAAATTGTCTTCGTTTGCTTAGTATTTTCAGCTTGTAGTTGTTAAACATTCTAGAGGTGCATTTGATGTTTAATGCATGTTAAAGAAGGCTAACTTGGACAACAAAACTATCCATCATTAAACCTTATAACAAGAGGCTTTAAAGACCATCATGTCAATGCTTGTGGGCAGATTTCAGAGTGGGTAAAGTTCATATCTGGTGGGCTGTTTTTGACAGTGAGAAAACTGTCCTAAAACAGTGAGGAAAAACAGTTTGAAAGTACCTAGACTTAGTGCCCAACAAGAGGTCACATGATAGGCCTGTTGGGCAGCCTATAGGACCTCAAATTTCTTCAGGACGTTGAGCATATTGATGATGATGTGATGCACTATGCTGATTTGATGATGGTGGGGCCGACCTACCATTATGGCATGTATTTTGATGATGAGTTGGGGTCCTTTGATGATGAGATGTGACCTTTGATGAGGAAGTGTGACTTTTCACCATGCTTTGCACMTTTTGAYGATGAGACATGGCCTTTGGAGGCCCTTGCACCCTTCTAGAGCATGACATCACCTTCATTGGGGCATCCTACACTCACWTGTGTCACTTTTGTGGGGACGKTTTGTTGTATTAACATGTTTTATTTATGTTTGAAGCTATTTTGAGAGTCAACCATGACCTATCCAACTTGTATCATGGTTATTTTATGTTTTTAGGTGCTTTGAGGGTTTATAGCGCTAGGGTTGCCTCATATAAGAAGGCTAGCACTACCTCATTGTTGAATCATGACTTGCACTTGTGGAGAATCATCATTACATGTCTTCTTTATGGAGTACTTATTCACACTTTTGGAAGATTGATCTAGTGGATGCTTTTCTTGTTTTGGTGGATGTTTCATGAAACTAGGGTTTCTTCATACATAGCGACTTGGTCTAGTAAGTGGTCTTTTCCAAGTATTTGTGTTTTGTTCATGGTATTTAAGTGAATGCTCTATCAGGATGGTGATAAGTTGCATGTTATATTGTTTCCTTGGATAATTTTTGCTAGAAACCCTAGGGAATGATTGCCCATTCCCTTGTTTTATCCATCATAATTTTGTTGAAGCATACAAGGTCATGATTAGGGATTGTGAGTGGACATCCCCTAACCTTGTCTTTATGGTTGAAATCTAGGGTTTATAAGTGGATAAACTCTAGGGTTTGACTTTGTTCCACTTGATCTTGTGCTAGACGCTCTAGAAGAAGCAATGTTATCAGAATTAGATCGGTGACCGAACCGGTCGACCCCAAAAATGTGAAACCAGACTAGATCAGAAAAAAACCGGACAAAAAAATCGGTTGACCAAAAACTACATAAAATATTCAAAATTAAAAAAAAAACATATAAATTCATGTGCATCCATATGAGTCCAAACCATTTATACACAAATATGCAATGTTTCTCATTTATATAGCAAGTAACAGTGAATATAACCAAAATAGCACTGAGTGCAATCCATCTTTGAACCAAAATACATCAACAAAGAGGATCTAAATGCCCTCTAGACTCTAGAGTCCAAAAAAAATCATGCTACAACAAATAACTAAATATCATCAAAATCATTACCTATATTAGGATCAATGTCACCCTCCAAGCATTAACATAAGATAGATAAAGCTTAACATGCTCAATGAGTGATTTTACTTGTGTGAAGGGTAAATTTTTACTTGGGTCATGACATAAGAGTTCAACAATCAATGCCACCAACATCAAGGCACATAGAGAGTTTGGTTCTCTTGATTAAATGCTAGTTCCATACCCTCATACATGATAGAATCCAGTGGAAACGCTGCAATCTTGCCAATCTTGAAATCCTAAAAATTGTTAAGTCTGCTTAATTTTGAATGGGACCTAAAATTCCACTTTCTCCATGTGAAGTCCAATGAGGTTGGAACCACTCTCAAACATCCCGAAACAATTCATGGTAATGTTAAAAATTTAAGTAAAACGAGAATCAATTGTACTTTAAGAATTTAATATTACCATAAATTACTAAGTTTGAGTAGGCCTTAGGGTTAGGTAATAGGGCCCCCTTCTCTTAAATTATTATTATTTTTAAATTTGAAAGTCGTGGGTCCATGTTGTGTTGTACAGAGCTGTACCAAACTGTACCAAACTGGCCAAAAACGATGTACATAACTAGTCGGTTTGGTAACAAACTGGCCAAAACGGTGTACAAAACCGGTCAGTTTGGTACCGAACTAGCCAAAAATGGTTCTGGAGGGTTGGTTCGACCGGATTTGCCCCAAAACCGGTCAGACAGGATGGTTCAAATGATTTTAATAACACTGAGAAGAAGTAGGACTGCACCTAGGGTTTATGAGTGGATAAACTCTAGGGTTTGTTTTCCTAGAAGGTTTGACGTAGGCCTATGATTGGATAATCCTAGGGTTCGATCTTCAAGTCTTCCTTTTCTTTTAGCATCCTTTCAAATTGTTGCAATAACTCCATATGCCCAAGGACTTAAAGAAGGCACTACTGTTTCTATCATTAGAAGTGATTACAAGGCTTAGTTTAGCTTCTCTTCCCCAAACGACTTGGTGTTAGCTTAGGGTTGCATTGCATTTGCATTTTTCATCATTTCTAGCCTAACGTCTTGCATCTTAGCTTAGATTGTCCTCTAACATCATCATTTCTGCATTTTCAGCCATTAGGGCTTGTCATATTGCACCTAATTGACATAGTTTAATGCTCTTTCTTGCAAATAATCATTAGTCTATGATTTGGTAGTCTTTGCTTAACATTTGGTAATATCTTCCATTGCATTTTAACTAGTTTAAGATTGGCTTACTACTGCTGTTGTAAACTTGTTATTACTGAAGTATACTATCTCTTGTTCCAAGTTTTATTGCAGCAGCTTTTTTTCTCTTTGATAGCTAGTGGATCAGCCCTTTTTTCTTTTCTTTTATTAGCCAATGTTTCAGGGCATTTTATTTACTTTTCAATCGACATCATTGGTTATCACATCCTGCACACATGCACAATCACTTTGCCTTGTCTAATTTACTTTAACCTTGCCCCTAACATTGACCTAGCTAAATCAAGCATCCAAGGTAGGGGGCCGTAGACTTGCTTTAGGATCCCTTGAGGTTGCTAGGGAAGCCTCCCTTGTGTTGGATCTTCTATCCTTCACTAAAACGAGGGAAGTACTTGCTTAGGTGACAGTGGCAATTACTTCCATATGTTACACTATTTTAGCTTCTTGTGAAGGCTTTGCACAAGTGCTAGATTTTGTGATAACAGTCTAGAAAACCCAACTGCGGAACATTGATAAGCCACAGCATTGAAAATACAGAACAACATGCTAGATAATTTGCTGCAGAAGTTGAAACTTGAAACATAGTTGTCACATATCTGAAGTGCCAATTGTCTCAATTGTTAGATAGGATTTTCCAGCTATGAGTACACTTCTGATATTGTAATTGATATTAACAAGTGTTATCTTTGAGCACCCAATGTTCATAAGAGACTTTGCCATGACAACCCTTCTCAAGATTTGGCACCATAGTTATCGGAAGTTAGAATCACTAGACTAGACCTGTTATCACTCGAAATGACCCTTGGGGAATTTCGGTCCCAAGGGGATGAATGGACATCTAAGAAAGTGCCAATGTCACCTCGCATAATCGCTCTCACTTTGGAGCTAGTCTGTGCTAACTCCAAGGAGGAAGCTCTAACTGTTTGAAGTAAAAAATCTACAAGGAGTGCCTACAAACAGTCTTTGAACCAGCTAAGAGTTGCTGAAATCTGCAATATATCTTCTCTAAAACCCTTCATACCAGCAAGGGCAAGTCTGACACATGACGAAAAATGCTGAGTACAAAGAACTGCCTCACAACTCAGACTTAGATCAGCAACATAACCTTGCTGATCTGTGCTAATTTCACTTCAAAATCAGTGAAGAGAACTATGATTTAGGGCACCAAGAGCCTAAATTCGATATGGAGTTGCAGATTTGGCACTTGTACAAAAACCAGTAAACCTTAATACCCAAACAGTGAGGTAAATAAGTTTTTTAAGGAATTTTTGATTGGGTACTCCCTGATAGGCAGTGAACCTCTGGGCTGTCCTGACCAAGGGGAACATCTTGGGAACATGATTGTGAGTCGCATGCCCCTTACCTAAAAGCTCTCCCCACGCTGCCAAAGCACTCAGAACTACTCCTTCCAATTTTGGAATGTTTTATTCTGGTTCCAAAGCTTCCAGGAATGGGGACATGGGGGGTACATACTAAGATTCCCAACTCCTGGGAGCAGTTCCTGTGCGGCATAAATAAATATAAATGAAAATATAAACATAAATAATTCAAATAGATGAAGGGTTTTAAAGTTATATGTAAAAACAAACAAATAGAAAATCATTGAAGCAAGGGAATGGTCGCTCCATATTATTCCCATAAGATTATGGGTCCCAAGTGACAATCTGTTATGTACATCATTCTCATCTGCAAATTGACCTTTTATCTTAAATACTTCCCCAACTCAATCCATGTGGCAGTGCAATCATCATGATAGCATGTCCTTGGTAAGGGTGTTCCAATTTTGCATTACCCCTACATCTGTTTTTTGTTTCTTATAATCCCATTTTGGATTGAGTAGAAATGAAACTGAATGAATAGGAAAGTGAGACGTCTTCCACCTCAGTGGACTTGGAACTTACATATCCTTGCTTTCTTGGTCAATTCTGGAACAGAGCAGCACACCCGAAGAAGACTTTTGCATAAGCGTTAACCTCCTCAAACAAGCCAGCCGTACTTTCTAGAAAATCGTCCTCCTTTTGCAGATCGCCCTCCTACTTCTGCACTCAACAATTAGGGTTTCCGCAAGTCGTTGGAGTATTTTTGTAGCTCGCTGGGGTTCTTTTGACTCTCTAGGGCTTCTTGTTGGCAGTCATAAGTCCAACAAACCTCCTAGAGACTTCCTCTTGAAAAACGCTAGGGTTTATACCCTAGCCGTTAGGGTTTGTCAAGAATCTGCAAGCCATGAGGAACAAAACTTTGGTGGAAGATAGACTTGATGGATCAAGCAACGTCAGCTCCTGGAAGTCCAGATTACACATCACTCTAGAAGAGAGTGACCTATTAAAGTTAATAGAAGGAACTCTACCAACAACAACAACCGATGAAGAGAAGGCTGAATGGAAGACAGATGATGTCAAAGCTAGGAAGATAATCATCTACTCAGTAAGGGATCATCTACTACCTCACATTTCTACCTTGAAGACAACTTATCTAATGTATGATGCGTTGAAGAAGATGTTTGAGAGCAACAACATTAACATAGCTCTTACATTGAAACACCAACTTCAAAATCTCAAGATGACTAAAGATGACACCATTGCTACCTTCTTCATGAAGATTTAAGAGATCAGAGATCAGTTAGGTGCCATTGGAGAAAGTTAGAAACCATAACAGACAGAGAGCTTGTCATAATTACTCTTAATGCTCTTCCAAGCCATTGGGAACCATTCATTCAAAGTATCAGTGGAAGAGCAGATTTACCTCAGTTTGATCGTCTATGGGCAGACTGCACTCAGGAGGAAACCGGACTTATAGCCAGAGGCGTGCAAGACTCCCATCATGATGACAATCAAGCCCTTGCTTCTCATAACGGCAGAAGACAAAGAAGAAGTTTCATCAAAGCATTCAATGACAAGAAAACTTCAACAACTCCAGGTTATGAACAAAGAAAAGACATATCAAAGATTCAATGTTTCAGATGTGACAAGTATGGACACATTGCGAGAAATTGTCCTATCGGGAAGAAAGGAAGACAACATGCCTCCACTGCCGATGTTGATTCAAAACCACCTCAGAGAGATGAAGGCGTAAAGGATGAGGCGTTCTTCTTCATTTTAACACTCTCAGGTACTATATGTACTATATGTACCTGGGATGAAAAGGAACCTTGTCTATGTTTTTGCCTTAGAGGATAAAGGCTATAAGGTTATTTTCTCTGAAGGAAAATTTCTTGCATGGCACAAGAACTCATGCATGGATTCTGCCCGGGTGATTGGTGTTCGAGAAAACAATTTGTACAGATTGACTGTTCGACCAGTCCAGGCCTTGTTACATGATACTATTAGCTTGAGCGAGCTATGGCATAAGAGACTTGCTCATTTACATTATAGAGCCCTTCCCTCTTTGGGGAAGATGGTGACATGCCTTCTAGAGATACATATCGAGCATGATGGCGTTTGCAGAAGTTGTGCTCTTGGCTAGAATGTCAAGGTGTCCTTTCCGAGCAGTGACAGTAGATCCAAGGGGATCTTGGACTTGATACATACAGATGTTTGTGGACCCATGAATGTTGCTTCCTTGAGTTGATACTTGTACTATGTGCTCTTCATCGATGATCACTCTCGGAAGACGTGGATTTACTTCTTGAAGACCAAGGATGGAGTCCTTGCGAGATTTCAAGAGTTTAGAGCTTAGGTTGAGAACCTGATCGGGAGGAAGATCAAGGTGCTGAGATTAGATAATGGAGGAGAGTACACCTCCAGGGATTTCAATGATTTCTGTATTGAGGCAGGGATCAAGAGGGAGTACACCGTTCCTTATAACCCTCAGCAGAATGGGGTTGCAGAGAGGAAGAACAGATCCATTGTTGAGGCAACCAAAGCGATGATACATGATCAAAATCTACCTATTATTCTGTGGGCAAAGGCATCCATGACAACTGTGTACATTTAGAATAGGATTCCTCATAAGATTCTAAAGAACATGACTCCGGAAAAAGCTTTCACCAGAGTGAAGCCTGAGGTTGGACACTTCAGGATATTTGGGTGTCCAGTATACATTCATGTACCCAAGGAAAGAGGACCAAGCTAGACCCTTAAGGCAAAAAGGGTACATTTGTGGGGTAAAGTGAATCTTCGAAGGCATACCGGATCTACATCCCTGATCGGAGACAAATCGAGGTTAGCATAGATGTCACCTTTGAGGAAGAGATAGCCTTCCGAAGATCCAGAGAATCTCATATGGAGATTGACAACGAGAAGAAAGAAGAGATAATACCTTCTCCCCCTTCAACAATTCAGAGGGAGACAATTACTGATCCAGTTGATCCCGTAGCTCCAGTTGATGTTCCCAGAGACATTGCAGTAGGCCAGAAAAGGCCTGCATGGGCTCGACAAAGTCTACAGGAGGTAGAGGGACATGCAACTCCTTGTGGTACATTTCGAGAGAGCAAGAGGCCACATATATTTTCGAGCTATGTTTCAGCTATGAGTCACATCATTGATATTGAGCCTTCTTGTCATGGAGAAGCAACAGGTCAGCAGGTTTGGCAAGATGCCATGACCGAAGAGTATCAGTCCATCATGAAAAATGATGTGTGGGATATTGTTCCGAGATCGAAAGGGAAGTCTATAGTGACTTCCAAGTGGATCTATAAGATCAAACATGCAGCTGATGGAAGTGTCGAGAAGTACAAAGCAATATTTGTGGCTAGAGGATTCTCTTAGGTGGAGCCTGCAGGGTTACCGGAAGCTTCCCCCCCCCTCGCTTCGAAGCCCCGAAGCTCGATCCGGGCGGGTGCGTCCCAGAAGCGTCCTCCGAAGCGCGACTCAAAAAACTGAAGCGCGATTCCCCCTCAGAAAACGCGATTCCTGGCTTTTTTGAAGCGTTCCCTCTGAAGCGTGCTTCAGAGGGCGCTTCACGCACGCTTCAAGGAAAAATGCGCACGCTTCAAGGGGGATACGCATCTTCAAGGAAAAGTTCAATTTATTTTTTAATTTTTGGAATTTGGGTGGGGCCTAGCTTAGGCTTAGGGTTGAGGGAAAAGAATGAGGAGAATAAAAGAGCTCTTTCCCCTCTATTCTTCTCATTCTTTCATCTTGAGCTTGGAGGAGAGAGTTTGGAGGAGAGAGCAAAGGAGAGGTTGAGAGTGCAGATTTGTGAGAACTTGGAGGAGAAAGCAAAGGAGAGCTTGGAAGAGTGAGCAAAGAGGAGCTTGGAGGAGAGAACAAAGGCAGCCATCTTCCAAAGGTTTCAAGTTTCAAGAGCTAAAGAGGTAAGCCCAAACCCCAACTCCCTCATTTCCTTGGGTTAACTTTGTTAATGTTTTTTTCCTCCTCTCCTACTCTTTCCCATTCCTTTTTCTCTCTCATTTTATTGCAGATTGTGCATCGTAAACTTGAAGAAAATGGTTTTCTTTTGGTTTATCATTCCTATTTTGGTTCTCATGGTTGTGGTGGGGAGAAGGCATTGAAGGGAAGAAGATGATAGTGATGATTTTCATGGTGA
>JZKD02S0208509.1:0-22138 GCA_000966675.3 Picea glauca
TTGTACAGACTACGCAAGAGATAATGTGGCATATTCAGAGGGTAGCCTATAAAATTCATCAATAATCAAAGATGATACAGAAATACCAAGCCATACCGACCTTCGCAGGTCACAAACTGCTTAACAATTGCCAAAAGATCATGCCACCTGGCTTTGAGGGTAGTGATAGGCATACTTCTATCACATGAAACAATCTTCCTTGATGTGAATAATAGTGGCCACGACACCTCGTCTAATTTGGAATTTTTAAACCACCTTTCCCTTGTAGTTGGTAGTCCTGTAGCTGAGCCTATGAATTCCTCATTGAGCTCGAGCTGTATGTCTCCAACCTTAGCCCTGCATCCATCGAAGGTGAGGGCGAATTGTTGGGCAACCGAAAGGTTGAAACCCTCAAACCTTTGGATAAATACCAGCCAACCACCATTTTCCAAATCCTTACGAGCATTGTCGAACAACAGGAGTGTTTGGCTACCATTTGGCTCTATGCGCACCACAGGTGCCATAGACGGGAATACACAGTGAGTCGGGTGGACGAGCGAGGGTTTGGACAGGGTATTCGTAGGGTCGCAAATCTCACAGGCTTACCCGAAAACAACAGAGTTAACCCAGGATAGAAGGAAGGCATTAATGCCCGAATGTGCGAGGGTGGTGGAACTAAATCAGCCCATGCAAAACAGTCATGTCCCAATGTACAATCGACAACGCATATGGTGATTCAAATCACTATTGCATATGTTAAAAACAATGCCACTCGAAAAATTAATGAAATCTATGGTAAGTCGACCCAAAAATTTTGCATAAGCATAACGTTTGTATAGTTTTAAAACCAAAACAATGATCTGAAATCAACACCAAGGGTTCGATCATATCACATATGTGTTGTATGAAATGATTACACCAAGGGTCTAACCACAACGTTAAAGTGTCAAGGAAATCGATGAAAGACTATAGAACATCAAACCACCAATGTATTAAGGACTCAATGACAGTCATTATAATATCATCACGATATCATAAAATTTGAAATCATATTAACAACAAAAATGCCAAATGAGTAAAGATTTTGGAGTCTTGCCAACTGTGCGACTATAATCAAATTGGAAGCGCAATGAACACATAGACAAGAGTACCATAATAATCCAATGACGATTTTAATGTGACTTCGAAATCAAAGTTTCCACGCTTGCAGTCGTCAAAACAAGAACAAAAGCAGGTGTGCAAATGCACAAAATAATAGTGTCGTTTTATCCAAAGCTTGCGATGAAAATCAAGGGTTGCAAAACACTGGTGTAGGCAGCTTATAAGGATAGGATAAAAAATGCAAATTGGCTGCCAACTGCTCTACAAGACAGAAAGGTAAAAACGGTTAGCTATTTTCAAGGATATAAAGTTGTTTGACTGTCAACAAGTGTCATGTTTGACTCCTCCCATACCACATGAGATCCAGTAGCCTCGGAAGGCTCACTACACCTGCCAAAGAATCTAAAGAACATAAAGATCATGTGAGAATTTGAATTGACCTAGTTTATAGGATCTTTACCTACTTTCTTGGGCCGGTTATAGATTTTCTATTTTTGGCAAAATTCGATCCAGTAATCTAGGATCTTGAAACTGTCTGTAAAGGGCTATAAAGCCCAATTTTTTTTATGAACAAAGGGTTCGATTTTGAGTTCTATAATCCACTGTTACTGTGATAAAGACACTTTCTTTAATATATTAATCCTGCAAGCTTCTTTCATTGCTATTGTCAAATTCTCTTTTCATTCCTTTTCTATGCCTATGATTTGAAATCATCTCTTTGTCTATGTTTAATGGTCCCATGGTAACTGTCATCTTACCTTTGATTGTTAAGCAAGAATCATAAGCATCCTTTGCTAGTTTGTTGACACATCATATATATTGCCTATGTATGTTCTAGTTAATTGATTGGTTTTCTTATCCATTTGATCTACAAACCTATCTGATAATAGCTCTTGAAGGCCTTGTATTGCATGAATATAGCTAGACTGTCTTGAAGAAACAATATAGTGAGTTAAGATATTCATCTTGATCCAAACCCACACCCATTATTGAGAAAATAGTTACAAAAAGTTTATGTTACCAGGCATCTCTGAGATATAGCCTAGGAGAGTTTCCTAGAGTGATAACAAATTGGCGTCATTGCCAGGGAGAGGAGACTGAAGCTCAGCTTCCTTGGGAGACGACAAGATCCAACTTTGATGATAGACAAAGTTTGGATACATTTTGTGTTGTAAACATCTATCTGGCGACTCCATTGGAACGAAGTGGCTCCAAGAAGGGCTCATACCAGGGCAAACCAAGAAAGACCACTGGCAGCACCAGTTCCAGATCCTGAGAAGAACATCAGAAGTGGAAAAGTGTTGCAAAGACAAACTTCTAGATCTGCAAGAGCATCTAAACCAGGTATTTCAAGAAACACTTCTTCTTCTTTTGTATCTATAGAACCTCTTGTCGAATCCTCTTCTGCTAAAACTTCTAGTTCTCAGGAAATTGAGATTATGTCAGAAAGCTTAAAGGGTGATGAGCCTTCAATTTCCTCTGATGTTATAGATTCTATTTATGAGCATGTTACTATATCCAACTTAAGAGAAGAAGTTGTACAATCCCTCTAAGAAGAGGACTCTTCCTCTTCTTTGAATTCTTCATCAACTAAGCCTATAGAGAGTTTTTTCCATACTCATACCAGTCTGCCCGTTCTTGAAGATATTTTACAAGATCTTTCCTCTAAGGGTGAAAAAAACTTGGCCTTACTGCTTGGTCAGTTTTACAAAGCTTCTTACTTTCCACCTTATTCAGGAAACACTTTCCAGGGTAGTCATCCTACCAGTGCTTCTCCTTCATTCCTCAGTGAAGTAAGACCACCATTGTCCATAGTCTCACCTATCCCATCTCAACCATCATCTACAAAAACTTCTTCCTATGCATCAACCCCCAAGATTTCCATGGCTGCCCCTTTGACAAAAATGGAACAAATCTTAGCCAATAGGTATGCCCCTCTTGTGTTGCCCAATCCCTTATCAGCCATGCTGACAGGAGATTATCATAAATATATGCCGAAGTTTATTGGATCTGGGGATTATACTGCTGAAGAGCATATAGAAGCTTTCTATGCTTATGCTGAGAACATTAACATTTCAGAGGAAGATGTTTGGACCAGAATTTTTGTGCAGAGCTTGGATGGCCAAGCTAGGAAGTGGTTCAAAGAACTTCTATCAAATTCAGTGGCAGGTATTGAGCAGTTAGACGAGGTGTTTTTGAAACATTGGGGAGAAAGAAGATATCTCTTGTATTATATTTCCAAATTCGGAAATCTAAGAAGAAAAAATGGGGAGTCTGTCTCAGACTTCACCAAAATATTTAATAAGATGTTTGGCAAGATTCCTGCAGAGATCAAGCCAACTGATGCATCAACAAAGATCACTTACTCTTCTTCCTTTGATCCATAATTTTACTTAATCCTTAGAGAAAGAAGGTCAACCTCACTCACTTTAATGCAAGATGCTTCTCTTGAGGTCGAATCTAATATTATGGCATCTCAAAAACTTAAAGGAAAATTTGAGAGAAAGAATTCGTCTGTTGATCCTCCTTCTTCTTCAAATACCAAAATGGAAAAGATGGCCAAGATGTTGGATAGCTTGACCTTGGAAATGTCAAAAATGAAAATTCAGAGTCAGCAACTAGCAAGAAGTAAAGAGCCTAATGCTTATGCTCCCAGGAATCCCAATGCTTACCCTTACAGAAGGAACAACCAACAGGTCCAGATCCTTCAAACAGACAAGAATGCAGTTGATGACCAAAGGATCAGGGCCCCCTTCCAAAATGCAATGCTAGAAGAAGAACATGAGCTATCTCATGATGAAGTTGAAGAAGAAGATGACATCAATTGCTTTGGGGATGAAAATGATTCCTCCTTCTTGACACAAACAGATTATGAGGAGGCCCAGATGGACGAGCCGATTCATGAGGCAAGCATTGAAGAATCTTTTTATCAGACAGATGATCAGTCGGGTTATAATTTAAGATCTAAGACTGCTCCAAAGCCATTGCTTGCTGCTCCCAGAAAAAAGAAAGATGTTGCTGCCAAGCAACCTGCTGCTCTTGCAAAGCAGACTTTCACTCCTGCAAAACAACGACATAAGCAATTGTAGCCCCAAGCCAAAGAACAAGTCTCCCTCAGAGCTCCTCCTAACGAGGTAAAACCTTCTGATAGAATATCATACTCATTTAATTTCGAATCAGAAATTCAGAAGGTGAAAATACCTATGCCATTGACTGAACTTATGAAGAATGACATATTCAAGTCTGCTATTATGAAGTCCCTTCAACCAAAGACTCCTCCAGCTGTTGATTACGTAAACCTTCAAGATGAAAATCCCACCGTGACTATAGGACCTATGGTAGAAGACTGAGATGACTCTTGTCCACCCTTCTACATATCCCTAAATATCAATGACAAGATCCTTCACAACTGCTTGCTTGACTCGGGAGCGTCACACAATCTTATGCCTAAACCAATGATGGATGAACTTGGGCTTGACGTCACAAAACCTTACTATGATCTCTTCTCTTTCGACTCTAGGAAAGTCAGATGCCTCGGCCTCATAAAAGATCTTGTCATAAACCTTGCCCAGCTGCCAATGAGAAACATGGTAATGGATGTTGTAGTGGCTGATATCCCACCCAAGTTCGGCCTCCTCTTGTCGCATTCATGGAGAAAAAGGCTAGGGGGTACCTTGCAGATGGATATTTCGTATGCCACAATCTTGTTGTTTGGAGGAGAGCTAAAGAGACTTTACAGAGAAACTCAACTTGCCTACATCATTAGTGATGGGAAAATTTCTGTAAACCATCCCATTTATGCTTTAGACATAGACTTTGGATCATGCATTCTGCAAATAGATGATTCTCGGCCAACTCCTTTGCAGCTCACAAAGCCTACTTATCAGCATATTGATGGAGAGAGTACTCTCGTGTGGACCATGTTCTTTGATGGTGCCAGTACCAAAGACTTGGCAGGTGCAGGTGTAGTTTTCATTTCTCCTTTAATAGAGGCTATTCATTTGTCTTGTAAACTTGATTTCAAAACTACTAACAATATAGCAGAGTATGAGGCTTTGCTATTGGGATTAAATTCTACCAAGGAGATGAGAATCAAAGGACTAAAAGTGTTTGGAGACGCAGATCTCATCATACAACAAGTGAATAGTACTTTCCAAGCAAAACAGGTCAGATTCAAAGCCTACAGGGATGAGGTATGGAAAATCAGGCACTCTTTTTCCATTTTTGATATCTCTTATATACCAAGAGCTATGAATCATCTTGTTGATTCCCTTGCTGTCTTAGCCAGTATGTTCATTCCTCCCATGCCTCCCAGATTGAATTATGAAATCCAAGTCAAATATAGACCATTCCTGCCCGACAATATCAAATATTGGAAAGTTTTTGAAGATGATGATGAGCTTGGTAGATTTCTCCAAGTGGTAGATGAATTTTCTGATATGCATATTGACCAGGAAAATCAAAATGTAGAGGAATCCAAGAAGCCTAAGCTAAAAAGAAAAATGGGTCAACATGATACCGTTCAACTGCCCAACAATTATATACCTCGGGGTTTGGTGCCTCTTGAGAAGCTTTTCGACCAAAACGATGTCCCCTACAAACCTGATAAGAAGGAGAAAGATCATGTTGTCCATGAGCACAATATAGGAAGCCAAAATCATCCTAAATTCATAAATCTGTCCGTTGAATTAACTGCTAATCAGAGGTCTGAATATTGCAGCATTATGAAGGAATTTGTTGATGTTTTTGCCTAGAAATATAGTGATCTGAAAACCTATGATCCTGAGGTCATTCCACATAAGATTCCCCTTGAGAAAGACACCATCCCTTTCAAACAAAAACTGAGACCTATCAGTCCTCTCTTATTGCCCGTAATTGAAAAAGAAATCAAAAAGCTCTTGATGCCAAAATTATAATTCCTCTAAGATACTCTAAATGGATTGCAAATCTAGTAATAGTGAGAAAGAAAAATGGTGAGATCAGGTTATGAGTTGATTTTAGAAACCTGAATAAATGCTCAAAGAAAGACAACTATCCCCTACCCAATATGGAACACTTGCTGCAAAGAATTTCAGGGGCCATCGTCATGTCTTTCCTAGATGGCTTCTCAAGCTATAACCAGGTTTTTGTACATCCTAATGACCAAGAAAAAACTGCCTTTACTACTCCTTGGGGTACCTTCATGTACACCAAGATTCCATTCAGGCTAATGAATGCTGGGGCCACTTTTTAGAGGGCCATGGACATAGCTTTCATGGGAGAGAAGGACAAGTTTGTCCTCGTCTATCTTGATGATATCACAGTTTATTCTAGCAGTCATGAAGAGCATCTGAAGCATCTGAAAAGAGTATTTTTGAAATGCAGACAGTTCGAAATTTCGTTGAACCCCAAAAAAACTCAATTTGCTCTCAAGAAGGGTAAGCTCCTAGGCCACATTGTTTCAGCGGAAGGAGTGAAAATTGATCCAGCTCGGGTGGAAGCAATTTAGAGGTTGTCCATACCAAAGTCAAAGAAGGATATCCAATCTCTACTCGGTAAGATAAATTTTGTCATAAGATTTCGTTGAGTTAGTGAAACACATAACCTCTATGCTAAAAAAGGGATCCGAGATAAAATGGATAGACAATGCAAGAAGTTCATTTCAGGATATCAAACAGGCTATCATGGAATACCCCACTCTAATCAGTCTGGATTACACCAAGAAATTCTATATTTTCTCTTTTGCTTCCTATGACACAGTGGCAACAATCTTGTTACAAAAACACAATGAAAGTCTTGATCACTCGGTGGCCTTTTTCAGCAAAGCACTTAGAGATGTTGAACTAAGGTATGATCCTATAGAAAAACAATCTTATGCTATCATTAAGTCATTAAAAGCTTTCAGAATTTATATTTTCGATGCAAAGGTTGTCGCCTATGTTCCTTCAGCCTCTGTGAAGGATGTATTGACTCAACCTGATATTGATGGAAAGAGAGCTAAATGGATCGCAAAGCTAATTGAATTTGACATAGAAGTGAAGCCCACTAAGCTGGTAAAAGGCCAAGGCCTTGCCAAGCTTTTGACAGAAGAGAACTGCGATCTTTTGGACATAAATTTCATTGGGGAAAGTTCAACAAGTTTGTAGATAGGGGTAGCAGTGGAAGAACAACATGGAAGCCATCAGGTGGCCGAGCATTTATCTTCATGTGAGTGGTATTCAGGTATTATTCATTTTTTACAGAAGTTGGAGGTTTCTCCTGAACTTAGCATGACTCAAGCCCAAGCTCTTAAGCTCAAAGCAATTAAATTTTGCATTAATAATAATCTTTTGTATTGGAAAGATCCTACTGGTTTACTACTAAGATGTTTAGACAAAGAAGAGTCAACTAAAGTCATGCATCAGTTTCATTCAAGTATTTGTGGAGGCCATCATTACTGGAAGACCACAGCTCATAAGATCTTAAGGGCTAGGTATTATTGGCCTTTTCTTTTTTCAGATGTGTGTGCCTTTGTGAAATCTTGTGATAAGTGTCAAAGATTCACAGGAAAACAACAACTAAAATCTCCGCCCCTAAGACCCATTGTAGTGAATGGTCCTTTTCAGCAGTGGGGTTTAGATTTCATAGGTGAGATTAATCCTTCATCTAATGGTCAACATAAATGGATCTTGGTAGCCACTGACTAATTTACAAAGTGGATAGAGGCAATCCCCACTAGAAATGCCACTCATCAGGTTGTCATGAAGTTTCTCTATGAGAACATCCTGAGCAGATTCGGTTGCCCAAAAAGGCCAGTGACAGATAATGCAGCAGCATTCAAAGCTGATGCATTGGTTGACATGTGTAAATCAACGAGCATTCAATTGGTACACTCTACTTCCTACTACCCTCAAGGTAATGGCCTTGCCGAGTCATCCAATAAGAGTCTAGTTAGAATCATCAGAAAGCTGTTGGAGGAGAATCAAAAGAGTTGGGATTCTAAACTAAAGTTTGCTCTTTGGCCAGACAGAGTAACTAACAAGAAATCCATAGGAACTTCTCCCTTCAAACTGGTTTACGACATTGATGCCATTTTCCCCATTCAACTAGTTTTACCAGTGGCTAAGTTTTTTTAGGAGGAACAAACTGAATAAAATGATATGATGAGAAGAATGCTTGACTTGGTAGAGTTGCAGTAGGTCAAAGAACAACTGGTGGATAAATCAGAGGCTCATCAAAAGAGGATCAAGGATAATTTTGAAAAAAAGCAAAGGTGGATGACTTTCAAGTTGGTGACTGGGTTCTGAAATGGGATGCCCTAGGACAAGATAAAGGCAAGCACGACAAGTTTGACTCTTTGTGGACCGGTCCTTTCATGATAACTCAAGTTCAACACAACAACACCTTCATTCTGCAAAGTCTGGAAGGTGAAGAAATGTTTGGTGGCTCAGTCAATGGGCGTTTTCTGAAACTCTATTTCATCTAAAGCTTCGAAGCCTTGTCATTGTAATTTTTATTTTCAGCTTTTGTTTTTACAAAATAACTCCATGCCCAATGGAAACACTAGTAGATAGGTTTGAATTTTCCTTTTTCAGGAAAGGCATTGGTTCTGTGGTTCTTGAAACCTCACAAGGAGGCTTTCACCCCTAATAGGAGCCAGTGTTATCTCCTCAAACAAATCAAGTGAGATTTTTTATTTGAGGTGATAGGATTTCTTTTAAAAAGGTACTTTTAAAATTTTTTAAAGCTCATTTCTCAAAGCTTTACGCATGTAATAAAGTTTAAATAAACATTTGTTTAGTTTTTATTTGATCTAATTCAAATCTCAGGTTTCGGTGGCTTAGGAAAACATTTTGATTGTTCATTAGCCACCGAAAGCCTTAGCTTTCGGTAGCTTAAACAAAGGAATCCAGGGCTATTTTAGCCACCAAAATCGCAGAAGCGGGGAAAGAGTCAGCACGTCCTATCACACGTTTCAACCATCGGGTTTGACGTTTTATGATTGCAATAAGCCGCCGAAAAGACAAGAGAACGAACCGTTCACGACCGGAAGCTGATCTATGTGTGATATAAGTGAATATTTTCATATCATTAAGCCATATGCTTACGTACCCTCCATTATTACAGTTATCGACCATGACTGCTGCAAATCACCAATCGTTCTGTCATATCCCTTGTAATCAGTCCCATGTTCTAAAGCTCGCCCCAGTTTTCTCATTTCGATCACAGCCGAGCCGACTTTCGCTAACTCTACGCTGTGTAACTCTCCCCCGAAATCTACTCCTTCGATCACAAGTGTGCAGAAACATTGTGACAAATGAAGAAAGGAACGTCAACCTTAAGGAAAGAGCTCAACGACATCAGTTACCTGGAATCACACCCGGAGGTATGTCAAATGTTCAGGGATGCAGGGTGTTATAATTTTTGCAAAAAATTACAGAGTTCTCATCAGCAAGTGGCAGAGGCCTTTGCCTTCAATTTCGATCGAAAGAAAGCAATCATAGGCTGGGATGAATTCGAGATAGATGAAGCCCTCATAGCTAAAGTGACAGAGCTTCCCATGACCAGAGAGAAATGGTTTAAAACTACTGTCACTAAGAATGTTGAATTCAAGACTTATTTGAAACCAGAACACAGGGGTTTGATATGGAAGAAAGACATGCCTATGTCTTTCCTTGAAGAGAAATGGCAACAATTATCAAAATCCATAATGGTTTATGTAACTTGTGAAGGGCGATACAACAGAGTGATGATTTACCATTTTAAACTTATGAACCATTTGACTATTAGAAACCCACTCAATTTGCCCTATTTTCTCCACAAAAGTTTATCCAAAATGGCTCATCAAGTCAATGCCAAGCCTAATCAAGTTGCAGATAGATTATCCCACCATAGTTTGATCAAACTTTTGGTTTGCGAGCTGTTGCAAAGAAGAGGCAAAGAGTGGAATTACTTCTTGTTCTAGAATGATTTCCAGACCGAGGTTCAGCCAAAAGACAAAAAGAGTCCTCATTCCAAGAAGTCTTCCACTCCTAGAAGTGGAAAGAGGAGGAGGAGAGCTATCTCTCCAGCCCCAGTTAATCAACCCTCTCCTTCCTCTAAGGTTGACAAAACTAAGAAGAAATTAAATTTCAACAATGAAAAAGAAAAGGCTAAAGAATCCATAGTGAACAAAAACATTCTTAATCTTCCTTACACAGACTCAGAGGATGAAGAGCACCAGATTGAAACAGGGCACGAGGATTCAGTTACCACAGGGCGTGAAAATTCTGTTTTTGTGGATATATACACAACAAGTTATGAGGACCTTCCATCACCTACACCTCAAGAAGAATAAGAACCACAAATTGCAGATGCCTCATCTAGCAAACGAGTGAAGCAAAGTAAATCAAAGGAAATCAAGAAGCTTAAGAGGAAGTTAGCAAAGCAAGAAGTGCTAGAAAGGGTAATAAAAACCAGGTATGAAACCCTGTCAAAGAACTTTGCAGAAAGCAACTCATCCTTGGAAATATTAGCCCATGAAAGCATAAAGGAGAAAAAAAAGAAGGACAAGATTGTAAAAGACTATAATAGCTTATGGAGAGTAGCTCAGGGCTTGAAGAAAAAGGTCAG
The DNA here is from genome assembly GCA_000966675.3 of Picea glauca. Classification (NCBI taxonomy): domain Eukaryota; kingdom Viridiplantae; phylum Streptophyta; class Pinopsida; order Pinales; family Pinaceae; genus Picea; species Picea glauca. The sequence continues at coordinate 10,651 of JZKD02S0208509.1, forward strand.
GGCTTTGAGGAAACAAGCTATGTCTTCAAAATACCAGGCTCAGACACATGCTTCTCTTGAGACCTTGGCAGAGGTGGCAATTCAGTGCAATGAACCAGAGACATCCAGTAACCCTACAATTTTTGAGCAAGATGCAAAAGCCTAAAAAGATCTGTTCTAAGACAAGGGTATTTTTGAAATTTTGATATTATCAGATTTCGGTGGCTTAGGCGAACATATCAATTGTTCATTAGCCACCAAAAGCAGAGCTTTCGGTAGCTAATTGGTTCAAATTATATCTACTCTAGCTACCGAAAGCACTGATAAGGAAGAAAGTTAATGTTTTTGCACATGTCCAAGTTTTCCTTGTCCAAAAGCCTCAGAAATGGTTCCAATCGATGGAAGATAATTAATGACATCCTTATCAAGAGTCTGTTTTGGTTTTGGAGGTGCTCTAGAAGACAGAAAGGTAAAAATGGTTAGTTATTTTCAAGGATATAAGGTTGTTTCACTGTCAACAGGTGTCATGTTCGACTCCTCCCATATCACATGAGATCCAATAGCCTCGGAAGGCTCACTACATCTGCCAAAGAATCTGAAGAACATAAAGATCATTTGAGAAATTGAATTGACCTAGTTTATAGGATCTTTACCTACTTTCTTGGGCCAGTTATTGATTTTCTATCTTTGGCAAAATTCGATCCAGTAATCTAGGATCTTGAAACTGTTTGTAAAGGGCTATAAAGCCCAAAACATTTGATGAACAAAGGGTTCAATTTTGAGTTCTATAATCCACTGTTACTGTGATAAAGACACTTTCTTTAATATATTAAGCCTGCAAGCTTCTTTCATTGTTATTGTCAGATTCTCTTTTCATTCCTTTTCTATGCCTATGAGTCGAAATCATCTCTTTGTCTATGTTTAATGGTCCCATGGTAACTGCCATCTTACCTTTGATTGTTAAGCAAGAATCATAAGCATCCTTTGCTAGTTTGTTGACCCATCATATGTATTTCCTATGTATGTTCTGGTTAATTGATTAGTTTTCTTATCCATTTGATCTACAAACCTATTTGATAATAGCCCTTGAAGGCCTTGTATTGCATGAATATAGCTAGACTGTCTTGAAGAAACAATCCAGTGAGTTAAGATATTCATCTTGATCCAAACCCACACCCATTATTGAGAAAATAGTTACAAAAAGTTTAGGTTACCAGGCATCTCTGAGATACAGCCTAGGAGAGTTTCCGGGAGCGATATCAGATAGATCCATAACTGATAGCCTTTAAATATGCTTGGATCTCCCTCAGATCAACCCAGATTTGTTCAAATATACTTAGATTTGGAAATTTAACCTCTTTCGACATCTCAACCTTCACTTCCATGGCTTCCCTTGAACTCTTCCCCTTCCTTCCATAGTCTAGTGCAAACCCTTGAGCCCTTGAGCCCGAAGCATTGATGGACTTTTCCTACTTCCATTTGCGACTTGAGACTTTGTGAATGATGATGCCATTGTAGGAGGAGTTTCCATGTACAGATTTGTCTTGGTCTTCATAGCTAGTTGCTTGGCTAATGATTACTCGAACTCCATAGGGGATTCATAGTCATCTAAGCATTTTACCTTGATTCGCTTGTTGCCTAGGTCTTTGTTTAAGCTTCGAGGATCCAATGTGCATGGCATATATCCTACAAAACCTCTCGATAAGTATGGAATTTATTTTGAAAGTTGAAATTTACCACCCAAAAAAAAAAATGTTATTGACTAAATAATTGGGTTAGTGATACCTTAAAGGTAAAGTTATTGTCAAGTTTGATATCTAGTTGGTTGATAAAGTAAAAGTGGTGTTATTTCTTAACGATATTCAAATCTCATAAAGTAAAAGTGGTGTTATTTCTTAACGATATTCAAATCTCTCTCAACACATATTTGTTGCTTAGACCACAAGCCTATGCAAGATTGAAATTTCAAATCCAATGGATCCATCAAATTTCACATATATAACTATTTTATGTGAGCTTTAGACATTTCAACGAACTTTTTTGATGGGAGAGTTTTGACCATATTTAACTGGTAAATTAAATTATGATTACCAATTTGCCCCCCAAATTCCATTACTCCACCAGTGAAGCCATTTATTACGATTGAGACTAAGTGCAAAACCCAAGAATTTTAAACCAACGCATCCCGAACACATCATTTAAAAAATAAATAAATCCATAGAAGGCCGTTATAATGAGGACAAAAATCTAAAACAATTGGCGGGAACGCACATTCTCAGTTCGTATTCCTAATCGGTCAAAGGCGTACTGTCACGCATGCAACACGTGGAAGTCGTTCTTAAATCCCACAAAAAGAGAAAATCAATATTTAAATTCTCTTAAAAAAACGACAGTGACGTGGACGGTCAAACAAATTTTAGGTTTTTGACCTGAAAACATACGTCGAAAACAAATCGTACCGCTTTCCTTTTCCATATATTCATCAATCTAAAAAGCCATCCTTTCCATTCCACTAAGTGATATACATACATTTTATATACCCCTGCGGAGCTACAATTATTGCTCACTTGCTTCAGCATCAGCATACCTGTATCTCCATCTGATTGCGTTTAATGTGCATCGATAAAAAATCTCTCATGTCCTGGTCAACAACACAGGAAAAGATTATATCTGCAGGTATGGATGAATACACAATGAATATATATGTTTTTTTACAGTATCTGCACAGAGATGGTGTCTGTCTTCTTTTTCTTTTTTAAATTTTGTTGGGTTGGCTGAGTATTTTGTATGTGTTGGGTTGCAGTTCAAATTAAAAGGTGAAGCTTGAAATACCTGTAAAGCACATGGGCTCTGCAGATGTGGGGTTTGCAGCATTTTTAATAGTTGAGCGGAACAGAGGCGCAGGTTCGAATCGCTGTAGGAGAAGTTGAAAGGGTACTTGTATAAGAAAATAGTAGGTCGGCCCGGAAGTAAATAGCATTGTTGATGATCGGCTCCCCAAGGAGATGAAGGAGATGAAGATCAGGGAGAATGCAGATGATAAGGGTTCTTTCTGCAAAAAATTTGATGTGGGCTTTTTGTCTTCCTTCATTCTTTTTTTTAACAGGTGGGGCTACGGAGGAATGGGGGATTTGACAATATAGTATTTTTGCAGGAAATAGTACCATCAGTTGTGGAGGGAAATGGTACAGAAGCAGGCCATGTAATTTCCACAACCATCGGTGGTAGAGATGGGCAGCCTAAGCAAGTAAGTGTAGCTTTTATACCGAGTTCTGAGGTTTTGTTTTCTCATTTTGAGAAGAATCGGAAAGGTTATCCAGAGTAACTCAGTGATAAATAGAAATAAAACCAAGTTAATAACACAACGCTCAATCAAAACGGAACAAAAACGTAATCTTGAACTCATAAGATAATTACAAATAAGTAGCATAAACCCAAATCGGAGCTTTGCGTATGATATTCAATACAGTATTGATAATAGCACAGACCCATCTGAACCTTGGTCTGATATGCACTTCAAGGTTGTCAAATTTGATGTTGCATAGTTTGAGTTCCATTATTTGATGGGTTGATTATTTGTGCAAACTTGTGAACTTATATGCATCCAAGAGCTTCGCATCCTCGACATGCACATTAGATAGATGTTTAGATGGTTCTGTGTTAATGTCCATATTCAATACACCCAATGCACTATCTATATTCAATGTACCATTATACACATGGCCACCTTCATTAAGAGTTGATGGATCATCCCTACCCTGGACTGTAGAATGCACCCTGCTTCTCTGAGTGCAACAAAAATCCAAACCTTATTATAAAGTGGGAATGGATAACTTAGGAACTAAGTTATGTTTGACTAAATCAAAACTCAAAGCGGATCTCATATTAGGCTAATAATGTAACTCCGTGCTTATTAGGTGACCCACGTTTTCACCATGACTTGGGAAGTCTGAGAGTATGAATTGGGCTTTGATTATGGTGAAGTTGAATTAAAATTTTGTTGTATTTGTTTTCTGAACTCGCAGACCATAAGTTACATGGCAGAGCGTGTGGTCGGTAGCGGGTCCTTTGGAATTGTGTTTCAGGTATGTGGCTTGACTTGCTACAGATACCTTGGGTGGAGACATGTATTGATGATACAAAGGGTTCAGGCTATTGTTAGTCATTTACTTATTATTAGTCATTGTCTATACTCCTGGGTAATACAAAGACAAGCACATATTTGAAGTAACGTTTTTTTTTTCTCTTCCTCATACTTCGGCCGTGTGTTCGTACCATTTATGCATTATCTGGGTTATATACTTTCATACTTCTGTCAGCCACCTACTTCTGTTGCTTCACCCAGAGATTGTATTTTTTTGGGGGGTGGGGATTTTGGGGTTTTTTCATTGAAAACCAATGATTAACAGATCCGCACTGAAGTTATTGTGGTTGTTAACCAGGCTAAATGCCTGGAGACAGGCGAGAGTGTGGCTATCAAAAAAGTGTTGCAAGATAAACGGTACAAAAACAGAGAGTTGCAGATGATGCGTTTTCTTGACCATCCAAATGTTGTTTCCTTGAAGCACTGTTTCTTTTCTACCACCAACAGGGATGAGTTGTATCTGAATCTGGTGTTAGAGTATGTGCCAGAGACTGTTTACAGAGTTGAAAGGCATTATGGTAGGACGAATCACCAGATGCCTGTCATTTATACAAAGCTCTATACTTATCAGGTGAGTATATGGTCTCYTGCTTTTGTACAATGTTTATTCCACTGTTAGTGAGATTGTTTTTTTATGAAAATTTTATTTTGTTTCAGCTTTGCAGGGCATTGGCTTATATCCAYGGTGGTTTTGGTATATGTCACAGAGACATCAAGCCACAAAATCTTCTGGTATTTTTTCCCTGTGAACTTTTCTTGGTCTTATTTGTGCTTWTCAATTTTTTGCCTTAGGAAATTAATTTGGTTTATTAGTGTGTGTGCTAATTGGTTTTGATGATGGTTGGATAGAGTTAAAATTACTCATATAAAATAGGTTTGGATTGCATTAGTTAATGTACATTTCCAGCAGTGCTGGATAATCTTTGATTATCATAAATGCATTTGGTTTATGCTTCTCGAATATCATCAATTATTTTGGTGACATGTACTTTGTCAACAGGTCAATCCTCACACCCACCAGCTTAAAATATGCGACTTCGGAAGTGCAAAAGTTCTGGTGAGTAAGCAGAGATACAATAGGTAGTTAAAACTATTAGGTTGATGAACTTTTGAGGTTGCTGGAACTGATATTTTAGTACTAGATTAAACTAATGGAAGGGGCCTTCTGTTCCATCATCCCTTGCCCCTTCATATTTTTTATCGGAGCGTGATAGCCTATGCTGGTAAGTTGAGTGAGGATCTACTCCGTTGGTTTCTCATAGGCTAGTTTACATTTTGATGTAAGAATAGGTATCCAATCCTTGGCATGTTCCATGTTAACTGGCAAGTTGTTATTATGGAATTTTCACATGTACTATTGATTCAACCTCAAATTAGGATCTAAGCACAAGTAGCTCTGAAAAGTAGCATTAGGAAACAGCGACCCTGTTTCACATTGTCTGATAAGTATGGCGAATTTAAATAAATTTCATTAAATTTCTCACAGGAAGTTCATATACTCGCCTATAACTTTTTCAAACTACTTTAGGAGACACTTGAAGTGTTGACCAAAGCCTATTGATTTTTTCCAAATTCATTTTGGATTGTCCAAACAGAAAATTGACGATTGAAGTTAACTGAACAAGTTTTAATCTGTCTAGCAGTAGGAAGTTATCTTGACCAAAGTTTTTATGAAGGAGTAGCTCCATTTAGCAGCAAGAAAAAGCTAAACCTGAGGTTCAGATACAGATTTTCTTGAAATGCATTGCATCTGTAGCTCCTCTTAATGAATGCCTTTTTATTTAATTCTCATTTTCACAAACAGTTCCTAATAAAATCAACTTATCTGTTACAGGTTAAGGGTGAACCAAACATATCTTACATTTGCTCAAGGTATTATCGAGCTCCCGAGCTCATATTTGGAGCCACAGAGTATACAACGGCAATTGACATGTGGTCGGCAGGTTGTGTCCTAGCTGAGCTTCTTCTGGGTCAGGTTAGGGACATGGATCTTACTTCCTCATGACTGAAAACATAAATGATCTGATCAAACGAAAAAGTTTGTAGTGTTTTTCTTTTTGTTGGAATCCTCTTTATATTTGTCTTATATTTTTTGAATCTTTTGCAGCCTTTGTTTCCTGGTGAGAGTGCAGTAGACCAGCTTGTGGAGATCATTAAGGTGAATTTATATCTTTATCAAATATATGTTCTGCATTTTCCAATGTGCTATATTAGCATGACTCTTTATAATGTGTGTGGACTTTCCAAGAATATGGATAAATGGTCTCTCTTTTATTTGTTTATTCAGATCCTTGGGACCCCAACTCGAGAGGAAATTAAATGTATGAATCCCAACTATACAGAGTTTAAGTTTCCCCATATAAAAGCTCATCCTTGGCACAAGGTCAGTATAATTTTTACTCATGCAATTTCATTGACTTGAATTTGGAGAGGGGTAAAAGAATTAATATGTCTACTCTTGTAGGTTTTTCACAAGCGAGTGCCAGCAGAGGCAATTGATCTTATCTCTAGGCTGCTTCAGTACTCACCAAATCTCCGTTGTGCACCTGTAAGTGGCTATGATCAAATTATGGTTTTCAAAGAAAGTAAAATATTTGGATAGTGCGGTGCTCTCAGTTTGTTTTGTCCGAAGTTTTGTAACGGTTGACCTAATTTTATGATGATATTTTCTTAAATGCAGTTGGAAGCTTGTGTGCATCCATTTTTTGATGAACTCCGCGATCCTAACACTCGGCTGCCAAATGGCCATCCTTTGCCTGCTCTTTTTGACTTCAAGCCAGAGGGTACTACTAACAGCCTATTTTTCCTACTCTTGTTTTCTAATTTTCGAATATGTTGAAATGATGTATTCTGTGAGTGTGTTTTTCATTCCAGTTTGTTTTCCTTATATTCATCATGGCAATTTGCACTTGACATATTATCATATATGTTCGTCTTGCAGAATTAAAGGGGGCTACTCTTGAGCTTCTTCGGAAGTTGATTCCAGAGCATGCAAGGAGGCAATGCCCACATCTCGGCCTTTAGATATTGTTGCATATTGGTTATGGTGAAATTCTGGTATCCCTTTTGTCCTAAGCTTAAGGAACCCGAGAATTTTTTATGGCTAGCGCTGGTGTTCACAGATTGGGGTTCAGAAAGGAAACGGGGCATTTTAAAGCAATGAGATCATCTTTCCTTTCATTAGATTGGTTATACTCAAAAGTTGCAGATTGGTTTTACCAATCAGTCTAACTATAACACCAAATCCCGCAAAGAATGCCACCTTTATGTATTAAATTAATGCGAAAGTAGATCTTTTTACAACAATTTTTTTTAGGTTCTAGCTGGGAGCTGGACTTGTAGAAGGTGGTATGCACACGTACAATTGAAAGTCACATAAAGCACACTTTAGTTTGAGATTCACTTATTGGTGGTTGGTCCCAATACATTTTTGCCCTAGTTTGAGAAACTTATACATTAAACTTCATCTCACACTCCCACAAAGTTATGCATGTTTTATATACTGTGCAGCTGTTAGCCTATTCAATATTTCTAGAACGAATCGAAGGTGAAGGCATATTGATGTAGACGATGACCTTGAAGTATAGAAAAATGACATTGGAGTTTGGCAGTATCAATGACAAGTATGTGAGATACTTTATTCCTTGCTATACAAATGCAATGGGCCATTGTTCATCTTCGATATATGTGTTGTAAATTGTAATGTATTTAGGTCTTCGGGCTTTCTTTGTTAATTTTGTTCCAAGTTTTGCATTTGATCTCTTTGTTTGTGTATTTTATTGCAATGTTATTTGACCATTATGTTTAAATATGTTCATGTTATTCTGAGTTACTATTACAATGTTTTCAGTATAATTATGGTGTGACAAAATGAAGATCTTGGTTACCCCCGAATTCACAACTGTCTAGATTTAGTAATAAGAATATGATAAGAAAAATAGACATTGTACAGATGTGTATTTGCATTTCTAGGTTTATTTGGCTTATTAGTTCATAACAAAGCAAATGAATGCATTGGTAATAGTAATGTTTTAGGTATTGACCCTAGGCAACATGTCAACTGACATATAAGACCTCCCTTGTGTGCACACATTCACCCTACTCCTTTGGGCAAGCCTTATGACACAGCCAAGGAGAAAACTGCACTTTGCCTGTCGACCTACACATCCTCATGGGCCCATTGAAAGAGAGTATAAGAAGCCTATCTACACTCAAAGAAAGTTTGTCCACTTAAAAGAAGGCTTGGAAGAGCTCCAATTCTAATGCGATTTTGTAGAAAGGTACTTGTTAACGTCCAAATTTTCTCTTTTAGTTGAAAGAACAAGTTGTAGTCCAACTACTTTAGCGTCAATGCTAACAAAATCCTTGTTTATTTTAATTCAAGGCCAAATTGCAAATTACCCTGCTGACACATCCTCACGTGCTCATTGAAAGAGAGAAGATAAGAAGCCTATCCATCCTAGAAAAGAGTGTTTGCTCGCTTAAAATGAAGGCTTGAAGGAGCTCCAACTCTAATGGAAAACTGTAGAAAGGTACATGTCTATCTTTCAACCTCCAAATTTCATCTCCTTTACTTGAAAGAAAAGTTGTACTCTAATCACTTAGCATTAATATTAACAAACGTCTTCTTTATCCTAGAAAGAAGGTTTGCCTACTTAAAAATAAAGCTAGGAGGAGCTACTCTAATTAATGTTTATTCTAGAAAGAAGGTTTGTCCACTTAAAAAGAAAGCTGGGAGGAGCTGCTCTATTTAAGAAAGTGTAGAAAGGTTATAATGTCCAAATTTCCTCCCTTTCACTTGAAATAAAAGTTTTAGTCTAATCACTATAGCATCAATATTAACAAATGCTTTGTTTATCAAGGAAGTATTTTAAGATAAGACCAAATTGCAAATTAACCCTTTTATGAAAGTATAGCATCAATATTAACAAACGCTTTGTTTATCAAGGAAGTATTTTAAGACAAGACCAAATTGCAAATTAACCTTTTTATGAAAGTATGGATGCTCAAAGGCCTTTAATTTGCTTCAAACAGTTAGAAAAGTACTTTGGAGGTCAAGTGTTATTGTAATTGTATAAAATCTTATTGGCCTAATTAAAGTTGATAGTCTGTGTCAATGAGGTTGTTGGGTCAATGGAAATGAGATGTTGCATTGTCTTCACTATGGTTCAAGTCTCTTTAATGATATGTGTTTTTTGAAAAGAGCGTTGATTGTGCTTGTTTGTGTCTCTATAGTGGTTAGGGCTATATGGGAGCCTTAGGACAATTTGGAAAAGTATAATCCTTTCTGTCTATAGCAAGTTAGATGAAGATTTTCCAAATTGGATATTTCACTTAGATTGATAGGATTCAAGCCTCAATGCTAATCACATTGTGATAAGAGGAAGCTAAGAAAAAAAAATAATAGTCTATAACTTGTATTGAGGAGTTTTACCTAGGAACAAAGACAATAAGAGACTTTCCATCTTCAATTAATATAATAAGCAAGTTTTGGAAAGGAAACTCTACCTTGGAGGGTTTAAACATGAATTAGGAAACTAATACAAACCAGAGTTATGAAACTAGTGGAAGTAGTGGAAATACCTTGAGTAGAAACTCAAAGAAGTAAATGATTAAATTATTGAAATGAATGGCTAAATTGTGAATTTTAACAAATGATATATTGCATATTTCTAAAAAAATATGATAAAATAAATGTTAATGTATTTAATAAAATATATTAAAATACATGTTAATGTATTAAAAAAAAGTTAGAATGACCTAACTTCAGTAGTTTGTTTAGACTCATCCTCTAATTATTGGGTTGATGATTAAAAACAAAGCATAATATAAAAAAGAAATGTGAGTAAAGACATTGCATTCTCATTTTTTTTTTTTTATGTACACAAAAAGAAGTGTGAGTATCTTGGAAAAAAAAGAATACGAGTATGAGTAAATATATCTACCCAACAATAATTGTGAATACCTTCTCATATCATTTTCATATCTCCTTAAAAAAATAATAAAACATAATATTAAAAAAAAAAAAAAAAAAAGTGCATATATGAGTACGAGTAAATATATCTACCCAACAATAATTGTGAATACCTTCTCATATCATTTTCATATCTCCTTAAAAATAAATAATAAAGATACATAATTCTCGTATCTCCACCATATGTAAATGTATACCTTTTATAATTTAATATGATATTTGACAATACTAAGTTAGGAGCCTATAATTAAGGAAGGCGATCAAGTTCACGAGGAAAGAGAATACTCGAGACATTATTGAAACATGAGACATTTAAAGTCAACTTTGAATTTATTTAAAAGTTGTACAAGTGTATTGAATTGTCAAAGGTAAAATTAATTTTCAAGTTTCCAAAGTAGAGAGTTTAGAATAAGTTACAAAAGGGTTGGGGACATATTAGTGAAGAGTTTCAACTAATCATTTTGCATTCATTTTGCATTTATGTCTTCTCCATGAATTGTCAAAGGTAAAATTAATTTTCAAATTTCCAAAGTAGAGAGTTTAGAATAAGTTACAAAAGGGTTGGGGACATATTAGTGAAGAGTTTCAACTAATTATTTTGCATTTATTTTGCATTCATGTCTTCTCCATGAGATAATTTTTTTTTAACCATGGAAACAACAACCTCTCAAGAGTATATCCAACAGCCCGCAAGCCAGATATACCAATAACTTGTGACTTAGCAGGGGTCGAGACGTCCCGAGTCCCACCGAAGTGAACCTCTATCCCAGGGGTCGTCTACCCTTCCAGCCTTGTCACAACGGGCCAATATGAGCATCCCTACCCCCCGCCGGTTTTGAACCTGTGACCTCCCCGGAGATAACACATGTTCTTAACCATTGGGCCCACTCAGGAGCTCTTAACTCCATGAGATAATTTAACCATGGTGTAATATCCTAACTAAAGGTAAAACTATCTTTGTATAAGTGTTAATATTTTGGAAAAAAAAAATATTAGTAAAGATATATCATTTTCATTTCTTTTTATGTATACAAAACAAAGTGTATTTGAAAAAAAAAATTATGAGTAAAGATATCATTCTCATATCTCTTTATGTACCTAAGGATAATTATGAGTACTTTCTCATATCATTTTCATATCTCTTTAAAAAAATATCAAAGATACATAATTCTCGTATCTTCACCATATGTACATGTATATCTTTTATAATTTAAATATGATATTTGAGAAGACTATTCTAGGCTATACTTAAGGATAATTATGAGTACTTTCTCATATCATTTTCATATCTCCTTAAAAAAATGATCAAAGATACACAAGTCTCATATCTTCACCATATGTACATGTATACCTTCTATAATTTAAATATGATATTTGAGAATATTAATCTA